>JAGFPH010000450.1:412195-440398 GCA_018207615.1 Philaenus spumarius
AAACGCGTTTGAGGTTAGTAAACGTATTTATTGTGAGATTTTGTGTTCAGGTTTTATTTTAACTATCCTTATCCTTAACTTATTATTCTTCATCCGATTGTTTTGGCAGAAACTCCATCCGATAGGGAATTAAAAGGGCTACAAAAAAGGTATCTTGACATTTTGTGGTAAAATGTACTGCGTTTCGGTAATTTAGGTTTGAAATTTTAAAACGGCCTCCATTTCGATTGGATGTATTCGCTTATTTTTGTTTAAATAGAACAGTATTAGGTTAAACTTCGTGCTAAGTTTGAACTCAATCGGTCAAACCCTTCTCTAGATATACATTATTTTGTTAAAACAAACTAAATGGCGGATACCTGGAGAACAAAGCTTTTTTGGAAATATTATTCTTGATTTTCCCTTTATTTTGACCTATACAACCATTTCCAGAAGTTTGGGGCTTTAATTACGAAACACCCTATATATTGATGGTGAAGACTACTGAAAGTAATTCCATACACAATGTGAATGTAAAAACGTTCCCGTGTCATTTTTACAAAAGTTTTGATTTGATATTGTTTAGTTTTCTTGTCAGGTACCTCTAAAATGTATTTCCCTGAAATAAATAATTTGCTTTGTAAATAATTTGAAAAATACACATCACGAAATAAAAACTAAATAGTTTTTATGTCCTTTAAAACCATACTCCACACGAGACAAAACCACAAAGAATATGTTTACAATAGAAAATTTGGCTCCAACAAGACAGAACAACAAACAACATTTTCATAATAGAAAATTTGGCTCCACTAAATGCACGGTCAAATTTTGATTGAGCTCGGTTTATAGATCAGTACCAGGAGACCGAGCTAAAGCTCGATTATAAGCAGGGCTATGATTTCAATAATAAATATTGGATTATTGAGTTTTGAGGTTAGGCCTATAACATTAAACAACTAAATAAAGGGTATATACAACATTAGGCTTACCTGTAATAAAAATACAGTTTAAAGGATTAACCATAATCTCAACGCTATGCCTCAGAAATAAGTAAATTAAAGTTTAATATTTCAATATCGATTTAGGCCTAGGGCCTAGTTCGCTCACGTCAATAACTATTATTGCAAATTTCCTTGAACATCGTTTAGGTTAGGCCTATAACATTAAACAACTAAATAAAGGGTATGTTTATTTAGCAGAAGTATTCGTTGCCATGGTAACTATAAATAGATACAACATTAGGCTTACCTCTAATAAAATACAGTTTAAAAGAAAACAGATGATTATTGTAATGGCATTGAAAACATTTGCATCAGCTGTGCTTCGTTTAAAAGAAAACAGATGATTATTGTAATGACATTGAAAACATTTGCATCAGCTGTGCTTTGTATTGTTTAAAATGGACAAATTTCACTTTTTAATCTAATAAAAAGACGTAGAAAACGAATTTTCCCAGACTGGTGACCATTTCCAATCGATTTCTCGTGGCCAAAAGCCCCATATAAAATCAAAAATCCTTAGACAGAGATTCCAGATCCATTTAGGAGACAGACAATTATCTCTCGCTTTAGAAGATAAGATACGCGGGTTAACAACGTTTTTTTCCACGCGAAATTTTATTGACATGCCTTTTTCCGTTCTGGAGAAAATGTACTGTGACACACAGAAAAACGAGGGATCCTAAAAGTGTTCGCAGTTTTCTTTTTAAGGTTCGAAACCCTCAAATTCATTAACACAATAAAATTAAATACTGCGACGTTCACACACAGAAAAGATCACGCACCGAGTGATTTTAACGCCAAACTGTAAAAATGGCAGCAACACCGTTTCTGCGAGTCTGAAATGTAGCCAAGCCTAGCAAAGAATGGGGAGTTGAAGACCTATAACTTATGTAGATTATCCATTCTCCTTCTTATTAACGTTTCGACTTGGCACTACCTTTCACGTGTTATGTTTTTAAAAGTTCTACCTTTGTATACTCCAGTTGTACATCTGTGTTTAAATTAAATGATAGATTATTTCAAGTTAAAAAGATAGACCATGACCGGGATTTGAATACAGGACCTTTAGTTTTCAGCGCTAAAGAAAATATTGGTCGTGTTCTCACTGATTAACTCGTTTCAAACGACATTGTAGTCAATTTTCTACTTGCAGCCATTCTTCTATTGCAAAGGTTAATTATATTTAACTAGTAAATTAGTATTGGGAAAGTGTGTTCAAAATTTAGAGAGTGTATTTTCAAATAAAAATAAGATCTTCTTTTCATCTGACTGGTATATTATGTAGTACGCCTACTGCAGGTACTAATGGAGGCGATATTAGCAGTCCAGTATACAAGAAACAATAAATACCATTTACCATGTATCTACTTTTGCTACAACCGCCGTCGAACGGTTTCAACTATACACTAAGAAACCCGAAGTTGAGTTATTTATGACGATTTATGACCCAGCTATCTATCGGTCACATAGTAGAAAGATGGGGCTCCATGTTTATTTTATAACGCGACACTCCTTAAATCGAAAAGTCTAATAGTATCTAATATAAACATTAGTTCAGCCACGAGGTATCATCAAAGTCTTTGTCAAAAGTTTGTTTCGATAGCGTTCCATCTTTTGGGTTTGCCTTCTATCATTGGATCTTAGTTATGTATACTTTAAAACCATGTTAACAGATAAATACAAAATGCTGGCGTTGCAGTCTCCTAAAACACATTCTTAAATTCGTATGTTATTTTATTTAGTACACATTTAACTTTGGTTTAGAACTGCTTACAAATCCCGGCTTACAAGTCTCCAAGCACATTGTACTTAACACTTTGTACGTGATCGCTTGGTCTAGTACGATATCTAAAGTACTACATTCATTCCATAAATCTTTCTCATTATATAAGGGAGATTTGCATACCTCAAGGTACCAGCTAGGTACCTAAAATTCCAGCTGAAGACGGAATAAACAGATTTACAGTACACTTCCTTAAGAACATATACTCTACCGTTTCGCTGCTGTAGGGACTACATAAATACTTTTCAATCTTTATTAATCCTGAACGCACACAACTACCAACAACTCTTTTTGTTAAATCACCTGAGGAGGTAACCTCTGCCCAATAATCCATTTTCTCGTGTGATCCTCCGACAACTCTATTACAACTAGATTAAGTTCATTTAAGTTTACATTCCTTATAAAAGAACATTTTGTACTGTCAGTTTTGTCATCTATTTTTCATTCTAAAGACCACAGGATCTCGGATTTCTTTAGCATTCTCTCATATTTTTTATTTGAAGAAATAACGAATTTTATCTTCTATAATAATGCGCGATCGTTCTAGTATTTTCCAGAGCGTTAAAGTCTCCAGCCACAAAATTCAGTATATTATGCATCTGATAACATTTGTAAAAAATATACAAGTAGGTGCGGCAAGTGATTGATTTGCAACAAACTAAACTTGATAAAATTACAAAACACAAATTTAACATAAACAAAATTTTCCCTTTCAAACGCAACACCTCCGTACCGAATTTCACAGCGACTAACTAACAAACGACCCGACCCGAACACGGTTTCCGGTCGGTAAGACCCGTAAAAAATCGGCAACAAATTCGTACACAGCTTGCGTCCCGACAACCAAATCATAAAAAATATTTCCCAAACAGTCCGGCCAATTTGACAGTTCGAAATCCCTCGGAGCCAAGACGGCGTAGGCGTACCAACACGTCCTTCAACGCTTCGTAATAAAACATGTGGCGAAGTTGGTACCACTGGAGGTATTTATTTATGCGATGCAGTTTCGCAATCCTTCGCTCAATAAATGAAATGCAATAGACATTTTTACAACGGCCGTAAATTAAACTATACACGGAGAATTTTATGAAACAATTATACATTTTATAATGAACATTTTTCCAGCCTGGAACATGGGTTTTACGGTACGAGCGGTGTCGGTGGTACTATAAGCGATCATAGGCGGGGTACATATTAATACGCGTTGGGACAGTTTTAATTGGTAACTTTGTAGTTTTACGATTGGATTTTGATGGACAACGAAGAATGTTAGAAGGACAACAACGCAAACTTCAACCGTGTTGTCAGTAGTAACTGACTCACTAAGTATTGAAAATCGTTCTTTGTATTTTTACTCGCTCACCACCTGACAATAATTTGACCCATGGACGCCCATACCTAGCTCCCAGGGATAGGAAAATATGTATATTATTAATTATAGTCAGGTATTTTTCTTTAAAGAGATTAGTACTAAAATATGTTTTAAATGTTATGTGCTGTTTGATTTTATATATATGCAGTACTTATTTTATTTTTTACATGAGTTCAAGCTTGAATTGCAATGCACTGTCTATTGAAAATACTCCGAATACGGGGGTTGACGTGCGAAGCACGCAATGCATTGTTTATTGAAATACTTTAAACACGGGGGTTGGCGTGCGAAGCACGCAATGAATTGTGTATTGAAAATACTCCCAATATTGAGGTTGGCGTGCGAAGGACGCAATGCACTGTGTATTGAAAATACTCCCAATACGGGGGTTGGTGTGCAATGCACTATACCCCAGTCTAGCCCCCCCCCTAGAAAATATCATATTGGCGCCCATGATGTGACCCCTACCATGATTAAACACCACATCTCCCAATTATTAACCAAGTGCGGTAGCCATTATGCTACCAAAGAGGTTTATTTTTTTGCAAATTAATCTTTATTCTCTTACTTTGCCATTTTTTAAATAATATTGCATTTTTAATATCAGTTTAGTGGCAGCTCTATAAACATTTACGTGATTATGGAAATCAAACACTCCTGGAGATAATATAAAATCCCGGTGCTGGAGTGTGGTTTTACAGCATGAAATGTACTTTGTTTCAAACAATAAATATAAGTTCGTTATTATGTAGGCCTATATCAACTTAAAATAAGTAAGTTGTATTTTGTATACTTTTATTGAATATTGGTTTAATTAAAGTAGGCAAAAGAATATGTACACGTTATTAATTATCATTGAAGTTTAAGTAGGCGAATTGCATCTAGCAAATATTATCGAATATAAGTTTAGTTGGTGAATGCATTAAATGTGTTGATGAAAATAAGTTTTGGTTTAAAATAGGTGTATGCCTTCTAAGTGCTAGTGATTTAATTTTAAGAGAACGAATTGCTCTTTGTACTTACAGCTGAATATACTTAGTTTAAAGTAGGCGAATAACATTTTTAAACACTAAAGTAAATATCAAATTATATTAATGTGGGTGAAGTTCGATATAAAGCAGTAGATTAAACGAAACACTTATAAAGGTGTACAAAGCCAAAGAATTCCCACCTGTACATTCTCTAATAAGTGTACCGAGTGAGTTATTACTACTCACAACTAGCCAACAGTTATCCAACGGATGCCAAATTGTGATTAATACCCGGTCTGTTTTGGCTAAACCCGTCTGTATCGGCGAACCTAAAAGAACTGTCAATTCTATGTATGATATTATAGTAAAGTAGCGAAAGATTCGAGAGCAAAAGAGAAACAAAGAGAAGAAAAAGAAAGGGAGAAAGAGAATATGTAAATGCAAGCATGTGATGGTCGTTCCCGGAGGGCCTCAGCCTCGTTTCTTACCCCGCCTTCTTCTCTTCAATCCCCCCTCTCTTAATACCCATCTTCCGAGACAAGCTATCAGATTGAGTGGAACGTTAAAAAATAGACAAATTTACGAACCCAACTCCCCCTTTAAAGTTAGGCTAAACCTTGAACTCTCGAATAAATAGACTCTCGGCACCGGAACCTATTCCGTCATTAAAGGTTTCATTGTAGTTCCTCGTAATTTATCATTAGGTCGTGGAAAGACTCGGAGGAACACACGCATGAAAAGGACGAACACAACGGTGCATTATTAGTTGGAAACGTTTACCGTTAGTGAATACGGGACAAAGGGGATTCTGTTTAATTATTCCGAGGTTTTTGGGTGAATCAAAAGAGCATAATGGGGGATAATTAATAGGCCGAAGTCGGGTGGCCTGGCGGTTATGTAGCTTGGAATAGGTTGGATTGAATCACGGTTAAGGTATTCCACTGAATTGTTTAAAGAACTACCGATATTAAGAATTTCATTCCCATACTTGAACCGCGTGTTTCACTCTCATGCTTACAATTTTAAAAGCGTGCACTTCGCCTACTTTAAAGTAAAATTACATTGTTTATAGATGTTTATCTATTTAGGTAATCATCGACTGATACCGTGTGGAGACTGCAAAGCTCCTTAACATAGAACATAAAACTATTATAAATAAATAAACAAACGGCAATTAGTACTGGTAAACAAAAATAAACAAAATCTGTACAAACTTAACAAATAACGACTAATTACTACTAATGACTATTTAAACATATTAACAACAGCAATAAAACTAATCTTAAAAATAGTTAACGAGGAACACCAGATAGCTTAATAAACGTAAAACCCGAACAACAAATGACTACTGTATAGAAATATAGTTACAGTATTTGAATATAAAATGTAACAGAATAAAGTAAATGGTACAAATATTTACATACTTTTATTGGTTTTTAGGCTCCAATAATTTGCCAAATAAATTTTTGTGTAATTTGTATTGCACTGACTTGCAAACAAATCCTACACCGAATTGAAAATAAAATTTTAAAACATATTTTAATATTTAATATTTCAAACCCTCCTAATGCGTGCAGCTAGTCTGCACCACAATAAAGCAAATTGTAATTTACCTAAACCAAACCAGAATATACAGATACGCCTATACTATACAACTTCAAAGATGGATTGTTTGCAAACAAATTAAACAAATTTGTGTTTATTAATGCAGTTTATTAATTACTTAAATTTTCCGGTCTCCAACCATCCGAATCGCTGATTATCCGAATCGCTTTCAGAATTTCAGAAAACAAAAAATAAGACTGGAACGTACTGCGATTTGAAAATAATGATTCTGTCTACGCGCGCTATTGCGCATAGGCTTAAAATTGGCGTGCGAAGCACGGAACGCTGTGTATTGAAAATGTTCCCAGGGTTGGCGTGCGAAGCAAGCAATGCATTGTGTACTGAAAACACCCCTAACAAGCGGGTTGGCATGCGAAGCACGCAATGTATTGTGTCTTTTCAATACCCCTAATACGGGGGTTGGCGTGCGAAGCACGCAATGCATTGTGTATTGAAAATACTCCCAATATGCGGGTTGGCGTGCGAAGCACGCAATTCACGTGCGTCGGCCGCTTCTCATAGTGTTCAGTGTCAAGCTCACATGTGCGTCCTTAGCAGTGAACGTGTTAACGCGATGATAGTACTCAAACGTTAAAGTTATAAAACGTGTATACGAGACCGTAGTATGTGCGGAAAGTTTACTCCAGTCGCGTAAACGCGAAGCCAATCCCGAAAAGGTTAAAATAGACCCTGTTTTCGGGGAAAATCCAACTATCCGAATGGGGTCCGGTCCCAATTGATTCGGATAACTGGGGTTCTACTGTAAATCAAATTCCAGTCAAAGTTTAGCCTCAGTCAAACCTTTTTTAAGTAAGTTTTAGTAAATAATAGGATTTTTTTAAAATTAGAAGCAACGTTCTCTAATTTATACTGAAGAAAATTGGCGAAACTATCTCCATTAGATTAATGTTGAATATTAAGCACTACTAAGAGTTGATATCTCATAGTCAAATAATGACAGATTGACTGTGACTTCATAATTGTAGGTGGGGTAGGAGAGGTGATATTAAAGTAGGAGATTAACTAATAAATATTATTATTATTAGCTAGAGAGAAAACTATTCGATCGATTTCGAACAAATTTATACCAAACATGTCAATTAGGCCTGTACAGATGCACGAAAAAAGGGTTTGAAAATTTTTTTTGAAAAACAACCTCCTTTAGGCGAAAAATCCCAAAATCAGTTATTGTTATTATTATTATTATTAGCTAAACAAGAATTTTCAGAAAGATGCGTTTTTTTGCATATGGTAGGGTACATTAAGGGCTACAAATAAGCGAAATGTTATCAAAATCGTTAGAGCCGTTTTTTTATAAAAAATAATAACAGATTTTTGGGGGATTTTGGCCAAAAAGGCTGTTGTTTTTCCAAAATTTTCTAAATCTTTTTTCGTGCATCTATACAGGCCTAATTGACTAGTTTGGTGCAAATTTGTTCGAAATCGATCGAATAATTTTCTCTCTAGCTTTTTATACATACAGACATTTTGTAAAAAAACACTTTTTTAGACTCAGGGGGTCTCAAAACGGATAATTTCGCAAAAATTTCAACATCGAATTTTTTTGCGATAACAATACTTTCTCTATACTATAGTATAGTGAGAAAGTAAAACTAGGAAAATGATTAAAAAAAAAGAAAAGATACACATATTTGTTACGATCGTTTAAATATCAACAACTACAGTTTTATATAATGTGTTTACGTTTAGCATTACTGGAACAAAAGATTAAAAAGTTTGCTTTGACGGTCTAACTGTTAAAAGTCGTTCCATCTGTTGCTGTGGTAACAATCGTCTTTTTTCGGTGAATTTAACATCGGCCGTTTTCAGCGATGAAAATACAGACAAATCACTTTAAAACTTGCTCCGTAAAAAAACTGAAATTTCAAATTGTATAATGCGTTAAATTATATAGTAAGTCGAAACAGACTGTAGGGTCTCTACGATTGATATTTGGACGACCGTTTATTGCCGCTGTTTGTTGAAGCATTCGCTCAGTTGAATTATGTCTTGGTTTTCAGTTTCTAAACTAAATTTTTATAAAAATCCTAAACATAAACATTTTAAAATTCAGTGTGTATGTTCAAACAAAATGGCTATATCAAAAACGTTTAATATAAACTTAAGATTTTTTGACCTATTTGGTTGGTAATAGTTTTCGTTTTCGAAATATATATTTTCACAAGACCTCCTTAGGGTAAATAAATATATATTTTACGTAATTTTTATGATACAAGATTCGACGGAACAATCAAAACAAAAATGATGTATAATAAATCCTTTTCCCTGTCCGATTAAATTATTTAGTCTAGTAAAACTATCAAAAACCGTTAAACATTACCGAATTTTCTAAGGAACAAGTTAAAGGTTCAATCATATTTATCAGTCCAACGCCTACTTTAAAAGAATTTTCTCCTCTCAACAACTCTCCTACTTTAAATAGTCTTTCGGAAGGTTTAATTCGCCATCCGCTATTTTTTAATAATAAAACAATAGGAAGAAGGTAGGCTTTAAAGTGAGCTTAGTAAGAACAAAAAAAACCAAAATTTAAAAACCGCGACATCCGACAACGCCGCTCGACTCCCCCTATCGCAAGCAAAGACCGTCTACCCACGGAACACCGTTTGTAAACACGGATAACCAAAGCGGGTGAGAGGTCATTAACAACTCTATCCCCGGAGACGGTAAGGTGCCGAAGAGATAACGGACGAGCGGGTCAAGAGGTCCTGATGGCTCCATCCTCGGGCCCGACTCTCGGTGACAACCAGGACCCGCAACTCCGACGTGCAGGTGCGCGCGCCCCGCGACGTGGTATAATATAGTCACGGTAAATTTGCACTTTGTCGGCTTCGGCAACGGTCATGCGCTCTGTAACCTTAAACAATGGATTAACTAACTAACTGGGGGAAATTAAATAAAAAACAGGGTAAACCAAGGACGCTTTCGCAGAAGCGCGAACAATGGCGAATAAGTGCGTCCGTGTGGAAAACGTTGGAATTTGTTTTTCTACCGCGCTTTATTTGTGACCAGCATTGTGAGGTTTAATGATGTCGTCTGTGTTAATTATATTTCCACGGGTAACTTCATTATGTAAGTTAATTATTGGCGGGAGAAGGAGGGGAGGTGCCGGATTGTTTTTTATTTACATTGTTGGATCTTTGCATTTTCTGTTTCAAGTAAATTATTTTTATTCTATTAATTTACTGATATATTATTCTTATTTTACATATTTTCAATTAAGGCTCTGGTGAATCTCCGCCATATTGTGTCTGTTTTAAATATTGTGTTTATATTGTATTTTGTATATAAGAATTTCACGACTTATTTAAATGAAGTGGAATTATATACGTCATTTCTTTTTTTAACTTCAATATTTTCCGATTTACCGAACATAAAATAATAAAATTGAAATTAATGTTGAAGTGACCTATGTGACCAAGCGACATTTCAACATATTAATTAACATTTATTCGACGGATATCTTTTTCTAACCTAAAAACTTTTTGAATTGCGCACAGTATTAGATTTTGTGTTTTTATTTCATGATTTCTTAAAATAATTCAAAAGCTTATAAATACAAGCTACGCATTATTTTATTTGTACAGGTAGTTTCAAAACTTTCTACCAACCCATGTAGGTATTGTTTCTGGGCTAAATACAATTAATTAACGCAGTTATTGAATGTCCAAATACACTAGTTTTTCCACAGCCGCCATTTTGTTTTTTTAACTTTTTAATTTTTATAACAATAACGAAGTTTAAATTTCGAATCGAGGAAAAACTACAAAAAATTTTCAATCAAACAATACAAAAGGCGGCCGATAAAATTCCTTTTAAATATTTCGAAACGAAACAACATTCACAAGACACAGGAAAGTTAACTATTTTAATAAAGGATGACAGAGGTTGTCAGTTTCTTGTCTATAACTCTTATATCTACAGAAAAAATGTCACTAACAGTTTTGGTCCCTTTGGAATTCTTTCTAAAGTTAATAATTTTCGAAGGTAAAATCAAATATTTTACACGGCTTCCAAGTAGAATTTGGTAGTTCAAAAAGAAATTTTTTTTTAGTTTGGATTGTACGATATAAAACTCTATCAAAGATTTTAACTTAGTAATCTCAATCTTAGTAAACAATATATTGTTACTATACATAGTAACCAATAATCTTCAAATTATTGGTTCTGGAACACTCTTTATAAGCATTAAGAGTCCTTTTTAAATGTAAAAGTTGTTTAGGAAACCGAAACAGGAGTTTAGAAGTTCTTCAAACGCACAACACTTGTCGCCACTTTAAACTAAACCGATAACTTTTATTCTCCAGCTTTAAATAAAAACTGACGCTCTTCCGCTTTAAACCCGACTGACAATCTCACGCTTCAGAAAGAAATAACTATCGCCTACTTTAATCTACCAACAAATCTTCACGTAAACATACGGATAACTGAACAAAATAATTCCTCACACACAACGACCAAAATAAATTTCTGTTTATAAAATAAACAACCTTAATGTCGCCCTTCGCTCGTAAACCTCCGGAGACGAATTTATGAAATAAAAACAACTCTGCCTCACTAATCTGTAAAGATACGGCGCTGGCCGACACGGTACGAATTTAAACGACGAAAAAAACAGTCGTTCCGACTCCCCGAGTCTTATAAAATTGAGTGCTTGAGCGGGTTAAACATGACTCAAGCCTGACACACGCTCAAGTTGTAAATCTGCATATTAACCGACAAGTAATCAGCCGCTTACACAAACATTGCCGTTTAATTTATTATATTTTTCGGAGTTTTAGGAGGAACCCCACTAATCCCTCCTCTCGTAATCAAGGACCTTATTATAATTTTACTAAGTTTTGAACAACTTTCAATAGAATAATTTACATAATATTAAATGGAGAGGGACATTAACCGAGGCCGAGGAGGATTAAGAAAATTATTTCAATTTATTGAAAGTATTCGTTATGGAATTAAAGAAAGCGGACGAAGAAGTGTTTAGGGTTAAGACCAGTCGTTGAAAATACTGTGATTTATAGACAGAAAGGTTAGTTGAAACGAAAGGTCGGTAGCGGAGGATTTTAATCGATTTTAAACACACAAACTGTCAGAGTTCTAACCCAATGAAATAAATTTAAACCCCAAAATGTTCTCAATTGTGTGAAAGTAAAATAATAATTTCCACCTGGTAAATTGATTCAAACGTAGGTAACAGTTTCAAAGCGTTTCCAAATTGGTCTTCATAGGGTTTATATAACCAAACTAGCTGACCCGTACGGCGATGTCCGAGGTGGTTGGTATTTTCAGTCTTTTTAACGTAATTGTATTCTTTTTAAAATGTTCAGTCAGTGAGTGGTATTTGGCTTATATATGTATAGATCTTAAATAATAAAAGCACTATTGTCATAATAATAAAAGATCTGAAATTATGATTTTAGTAAATTTGATACCCCCAAACCTATCCTAAAATTTCGAAATTTTTCATACCCTTTCTTAGTGAGCACCTATGGCCCTATAGGAAGCTGCATACCAAATTTCATTCCAATCCGTTCGGTAGTTTTGAAGAAATTGTGATTTAATAACTTTGATCCCCCCAAAACCCCCTAAAATTTCGAATTTTTTTAAACCCTTTCTTTGCGAGCGCCTATGGACCTAGAGGAAGCTATATACCACATTTCATTCCAATCTGTTCGGTAATTTTGGAGAAATCGTGGTTTAGTAATTTTTACCCCCCAAACCCTCCTAAAATTTCAAATTTTTTCAAACACTTTCTTAGTGAGCACCTATGGCCCTAGAGGAAGCTACATACCGCATTTAATTTCAATCCGTTCGGTAGTTTTTGAGAAATCGGGATGAGTGAGTCAGTCAGTGAGTGAGTGGTATTTCGCTTTTATATATATAGATTGTATTCAATTCGTTTATAAGTAAAGTCTTCATTGTAAGGCAATTTTATAGAGATGTAACATACGTTTAGTAAAATTAAATTTAAAAAAATTAGAATTTATAAAAAAACATGTTTAGACTACTTCCTTTATAATCATACAGCGTGGTTCGAACAACGAAAAAAGCACTAATGGGCCCTAAAACGATTCTCCACCAGACAATCCAACATTTAATTTTGTACTTTTACAACAAATTCTATAACTGTAAAAGATCTAGGCACTGGGTTTTTATGTAACGTTTTACAGTTTTGCCAAAACTATAGAAATTATTTGGCATATTTGAAAAAATGGCGAAAGCTAAACATTTTTAAAATCAAATATTTAAAAACTTTTAAATACACAAGAGATATTTTAAATTTTAATGGCGAAAAGATCAAGTTTAACCTAAAGATCAATGATCAACTACTAAACGTTAAAAAAAAATATTTTCTCTCATCCATATTTTTTTTTGTAAATTTCAATGTTTTCGAAGTATTTTACTTAAATTTTAAATGAATCAGGTAAGACCCACTCATACGAAAACAATTATTGAGGCTTCGGTCTTTATATTATTTAACGTACTATACCACCGTTAAAGTCTATGTTTTCTTTAATAATGGCTGTGTTACAACTGTACGGAAGATGTCACTTCAACTTTTGACGCAATCTTGGGAAAATAGTTGTGTAATATTTTGAGGTCTACATCTTTATGTAAACTAACGTGCTTTTCTATACTGCCGTTAAAGTCTTTATTTTACTTGACGAACTATCCTTACTACAATTGAAATGAAAGAGTCTGTCTTGCAGCGTTAGGCTACAAGTAACACTGTCCATATTATGATGAAATCATAGAAAATAGTATTATGTCTTGAGGCCTGGAACTTAAATTAACGTACTGTTCTATACTCTAATTAAAGTCTCATTTTGAAAATAGTTATAATTACTTGCCTTTATTTTTGACTAGCCTTAGTTTGCCTTTGCGTACTGTGCTATATAACCGTTAAAAAACGAGTGACTTGATGTTTGTGAAACAATTTCATTTCATCTAGCCAGTGTTACAGAAATATTTTATAAAATAAAAATTGTGTTTATAAATATTTTTTATAAAAAATGCCATATTATGTTCTACGATAAAAAATAGCTGAAGAAAATATTTTAAAGATTAACATTATTCATAAATAACCGAGATCGTAACGATGGAGGTGCAACGGAGCCTCAACGCTTTGACTATATTATTCAACGCCCCCGCCTCCTACAACCACCGCACCCCAAAACAATACCACAAACAAGAGTTCCCGTATCCGGAAATTTTCGTGAGTAATTGACCCGGGAAGAGCCTAATGAAGAAGTTATTGCTCGGACTGTACCGCCGTTGTGAGTGTGGGCTCGGGCTAATTGGTATGCGTCCAAAGACACGAAGCATTTGCATATACTCTGCGTATCTTCACCACCACCACCATCGCTTTACACTCAACCTGGAAATTGATTTATAGGCTATGTTTGGTTTCCCCTAATCAACTAGTGTGCCCGATAACCCGATCGCTGGGACGGTGCGATTCGGTGAGTGTGGAAGAACGGGCAGATTGATAAGAGACAAAAGAGTGGTGAAGAAGTCTTCCGCATTGCTGGAAGCGATAGTGAAAATTTAATTTCAAAAGTGCAAAAACTTTTCTGTGATATTTTTTAGGAGCACCAATATATAAAAGAAGAATTTGTATAACTGAATTAATAAAATTTTAAAAAACGGGTGTAAAAATGGCGCCTTGTTATAGTAGGCCTACACCCAGTTTCCGCCACCTCTGCACTACGCGCATAGTCCATATACAGAGTGTTCCCAAATTATGTTTCCAGACTTCCACAAATTGTTCCTTTGGTCAAAACAAGAACAAAACTTCCAATAAACATAGGTCCTAAAACACTTAGTTTCCTAGATATCCGCCATTTTGTTTTTTGTACAAAATAATTCATATCTAGAGAACGGCAATGATATACCTCAAGAAAAATAAACGATTAAATCCAATGATGCGTTTCAAAATGGCGGCTGTTTGAAAATTACAAACCTAAATTACTCCAAAACCGTACATTTTAACGAAAAATGTCAAGACAACTTTTTTGTAGCCCTTTTGATTCCCTATCGGATGGTGTAACTGTCAAAACAATCGGATGAAGGATAACAGTTAAGTTATGTGTACTATTGGTTTGTTCAACCCAGCATCCTATACCAACACAGTAAATACTACAATATTGTATGGACATTTGTTCTCATTACCTTTTAACTTAGATTGTTCTTGTTTTGACCAAAGGAACAATTTGTGGAAGTCTGGAAACATAATTTCGGAACACCCTGTATATAAATAAAATTGAAGTGACTGGCTGTGGATTTAAAATAAATACACTTATCGTCTGTTTGTTCCGGAAAGCCTGAACCAATTTTGACTAAACTTTCATTTGCATGTAGAAGACATTTCAGAGATTAATCTGGGCTACATTTTTATCTCGGGCATATTTAGGATTACTTCATAAAAATTGCAAAAAATGTGGACAAAATTAGAGAGTTTGCGAACGGACGTGTCACGTGACCATTATAAATAAAGCAACTGATTCGGTTCAAAAGTTCAACACTTTGACAAGATCCTCTGTGTTTTAATTTACAGTATTTGCTGGTTTAACCGTTGCGGTACGCAATAATATGAAATGGACTCATGGTTGTTAAGTACACGTCAAAACCTGATTTGTAATTGTTATGTTCGTTCTGGAGTTATGAGTAACAAGTTGGTGGAAAACGGGATTTTTAGCATTTATCGGTGCATAGCTAATAATTTACGTAGGCCTAAAAGGGATACTCTGATCGATTTGGACAAAACTCACTGTACGTTTTTGGGCCTTCGAACTCGGATCTAAAATAGTTGTTTTTAAATTTCGTATAATAGTAAGGCACAATGTTAGTTAGTCTTTTTATTTATTTAATCACATCTGCGAGCGAAGCAACAGGTTATGAGTACATTTCACATTATTGCACAACTAGGGGCTCTGCCCCTGGACGCTTCGCTTCGCTCGCAGTTGGAAAATTCGCTAAAATAAAATTGTTCAATTATCTCACACTTCGTATTAGAAAATGCCTCTGAACGCGAACTCAAATAATTCACAGAAATTAAAACTTTAACTGAAATATTGACGAGATCGTTAAAGGAAATCAAATATGTCGAAGCAGGACCTCGGTTGTTGTAAACTTTTAACTTGGTTACGCGTCAGTCGGATGCGCACTATGGGTACAACGCTCGATACGAGTGCGTGCAAGACACTTGAAGGCCTCGCATACAGCATTCTTCGCCCAATCATAAAATGAGTCGGTCAGGTTCGTGCCGGTCTTCGTAGTAAAACTCCACTCCTACTCGGCGAATTAACCGATTCAATACAGTCGGGGTTGCGAAAAGTCCTTAACCTTTGGAAAATACGATATTGGGGTCTACAGTAGCCAGTAGAAATTAACGTTTAACCTTTGGGTGTGTTGTATATAATATAAGAGTTAATGTGTGTTTAAAATACCACGGTCCACCCCGGTTGCGACGTACGTTTCATCTTAATTTGAATGAAAACAAGATTAGTACGGAATAGCCGGTAGTTTTATGATAGTAAAATGCACGTTAATACTGACGTTTTAACCCTGAAATAATAGATAGGTGTGCAAGCCGTTCACGAGTTCATTTCAATTAAAACTTGAAATTTTAACCTGTCAAAGTAGGCAGTGTTGGAGCTTAAATTAAAATTAATTATTACGCAAACAAATCTTACTTACAGGGGACTTTAACTCCATTAAAATGTATTATTACGGCATTACTTAAAGGAGACTTTAACGCCATTATTGTATTATTACGGCAAACAAATCTTACTTAAAGGAGACTTTAACGCCATTAAAAAGTATTACTATGGCAAATTTATCTTACTTAAAGGAGACTTTAACGCCATTAAAAAGCATTTCCTTTAATTTAAAACATATGTAGGTCCTGTCGTCCTACAAGCGTCAGTACAGTAATGATTTCGATTAAATTTATTACTCGAAGCATTATTCAAATATATTTCGAAAAAACTGAAATACAACTCGAACGCATGTCGGTAAATCATCTTGTCCACGACGAAGTATTCGAGTACACGCGAAAAAGTAATTTATTCGAATAAAAATCAAAAACCCGCGACAATACCGCGCGCTTTTCGTACGAAAATAAAACGCCATATGCCACAATCAATAAATTATCAATACAAAGGCAGATCAGTTACTGGCTTACCGAAGTCCTGCATTCTTCGACATACCCTTGGCATGACCACTAGATCTCATGTCCGTTCTCCCTTAGTACTTGTACCGTAGTTTGGATTATGTTGATTTAGTATAGGCATCGCATGGTGTACTCCAAACATGATTCATTTTTATTGCTTGCATATATTTTCCGGTATTTATTTTACACTTATCAAATGACAGGTCATGCGATGCAACCCGCCTAATTGAGCTCTTCGTTTACACCAGAAGAGTTACTGTTTCCTGGTGGTAAAAACTATAAAACAGTTGTGTGCTTATGTGACGCTGGGTTTTTTGTCGACGATAAAATAGTGGGTTTATTTCTAAACTTGTGGGATTTATGGACACGATTTAGATGAAGAGACTGTTTTTTGAGATTATGACCGGGACGGAGAAACGAGTTTGATGACTTCTCGATACTATTCGGTCTAGGTTTTAAAAGTTTTTTTTATTCATATATTAATTTCTTTCTCTACTAAGAACTGGTCTCCATTGTTTGTGGTCTCGGTTCTGGTTTGCCGTGTGCCACAACTCCCGACTCCGGTTTTGTAGGGAGAAAAAATTACAAGTTTGACAGACGGATTACTGAACTCCATCGGACGATCTCGGCTCGACTAAATTTTACAAAAACAACAACAACTTTCGAAACATCTCGTGTGCATATGAAGTTAATTAAAAATATAAACAATAGACACTCTTGAAACAATAATATTTTATGGCTTCTTCCTCTGACTCTACGTTGTTTATAGTAAAGTTAAACCTAAATCGTTAACCTACTTAAAACAAGACTGTTTTCCTTAAACCACCATTCACTTATTTAAAATAATCTTTCACCTAAAACATCACTCTCCAACTTGTATTAGTTATTAACATACAATTTTACCTACCTCTCGCCTGCTTGAATTGTTATTTCGTAACTTTGTAATTTAAAACGTCTTTCTCCTGCTTCAATTTACACAGTAGCCTATACTAATATAAATCAACTTATATAATACAGTAATAATAAAGCGATGTATAAGAAAAAACTTCGTAATGGATTCGCAATATATTTAATTATCTGTGATAACAATTCTTATCGCTAATATGTTAAATTTAGGTAATTATATGTCTATTTTATTTTTAACTAGCTATCATTGGCGATGTCAATTAATTGTTGAAAAATACGTTGCAACACAAAACCGATCACCAATATTTACAATTAAACTAAAAGTATATTGTGTACTAAAAATTATATAGACAATTTTTACACTCGCCTAATCATCCTTCAGAGAACCTGTCTGAATAACGCCAACAATGTTATCCAATCATTTGTAACAACAATATTTAAATATATGCACCGGCGTGGTGGCAGCAATGCCGGCTAGATATGCAGATCCGAGACGATATCTTTGCCTTTAGTTAAAGTCAGTGGTGCCAATATCTCGCGACAAATAACTTCATTCGGTACTCAATGCGTTTATATCAAGCGGGAATTTATTCTCGTGAGAAATACGGTCCTTATAACAGTTTTACACGACGGTTAAAGTAAATGAATGACAGTCACGGTCGAGTTAGTAGAAAATCGTACCCTCAGCTATCTATTAAGCGGTACTTCTTCCATAGAAAGTTATATATACAAATGTACAACCATCGGATATTTTTCTTGAAAGTTGTCACCCATTGGACATCTAAATTATATTCTGACAATATTTGTCTTTAATCCTAATGTGAGTATTAGCTTAGGGATACGTTTATATAGATATGCTAAATAAAATAAGTTACTCTATTATATACTTTCATACTGTAATTTACACGTACTATCTCTACTATAAACAGAGTGTTCACCTACTTTAACTTCCTGTGAGTATTTATATATACAATATATATTATAAGCTTACTTTAATCCATTCGACAATTTTATAAGAATTTACAACCATAGCCTGCATTAATTAATTAAATAATGTAATCATTCCACTACTTAAATTATTTTTCTAAAAAAATTGCCTGCTTTATAATACCGATTTACTGACCTAAACCAAATTTCGTTCGTGTTGCATAATTGTTCACCTACTTTAATAAATTTTCAAACGCCACCGTCGTATTACTTGTCCTAAGATAACAACCAAACTGAAATATTATTTTATTGTTCCGACGTATTAGAATTTTATGATGTTTCGCAGTTTTACAACAGGTACTTAATTAACAAATTAATTATAATTAATGGACTGAAGCAGTAAAATCCGAGAATGTCGTGTGATTTATTGATCATAAAATATAACCGAATACCCGAGAGTTAATAAAGAAAATCTGTGCGCAAATTATAAAGGCCGCAAAAGATAATGAGTTCGCAGATTTGTCTGTTTCTGCATTGTTGTTAGAATGTAGGGGAAACCTTTCTCCGTTGCGTAGTTCTGTTGCAACGTTAAATCTGATTAGATTATCTGATTATATTTAAGTGTCTTTAATATCAAGGGATGCAGTCTTTAACTCGCTAATGAACGCACGGGTTGCTATACAACTAGGACAAGGTGAATGAAAGCAGTGTCCATGATCCACGATTTTAATTGATAAACAATAGTGGTAGTCATACATATGCATTACTAGTACACCCCCGTTTGGATATTTTAAAGTTAGTCAAATAGATTAACAATAAATACAGACTGTATTATTTTAATATTTATTCCTGTTTATTTTATTTTGCCTAAAACATAAAGTTGTTAAAAAATATTAAATTTAACAGACTTCCGCCAGTAATGCTATATTTAAACTTCAGACTTTATTTGTTTACTTATACTACTTTTTTTATGAATTAATTGATATATTTTGTCTAATTTGTTAAATCATTTTATCACGTTGTTATATTCTATTATATTAAATTAACGCCTTCGTTTCTACGTTTCGCTTCAGCGTTAAAGTCTAAACTTTAAATTTAGTAAGTTTTCCGTTAATTTTACTCGATTTCCTCACAAACCTACTCCGTTTTCCCATAAACAAACACAATTTTCCCGTACCACAACCAAGACCTTGACCGACGTATTAATAAGCCCACAATGACACGGCTACAAACAGGTTAACGCGCAGTCACAGAATAGAGCCATTAATGGGATTCATGGTTAGTAAACAGGGCAAACACGGTCGGACCAGTCGATGACTATGGTTTGATGTATGGTAGCCTCGCCCCGGGCCCGGTATGATGTATGGTTAGCCTCACTCCGGGGCTAGCCTTACATTAAACAATTTCCCTCGCGATAAATCAAAATGACAAATAAATCAAAAAGCGTGAATCACTTAAGCTTAGCGCTCGCTGCTTGTTTTGTCTATTTCGCTTTAGATCGGGAGATGAGATAAGCGACCTCCAGTTCGACGTTCGGGGACTTGGTTTGCAAAGTTGGAAACAATTCCGTCGGTATGTTCCAGATGGCAAGTGAAATTATGTTTGTACTGTTCTATTTTTGTGACTGAAGTATTAAACATGGCAAAATTTAAAAGAGCAAAAATGATTTTGTACTCGAAGTGACTTTTATTGACAAGGAAATATATAAAACGGTAAATAGAGAACTTTTAATATCTAGTTCGAGTTCCTACTACTCATAATATATTAAAATTTATTATCAGATGAACCGATTTAGTATTGTAATCGTCTTAGTACTATTGACCCTCTTTAAAAGAAAACTTCATATGTTTGCAGTATTTAACTAATTTAGTAAATATTTCCCTAATCCTAATTGATTACTTTTACAGCTATAACTCACAAATGATGCGAGGCAAATAATAATCATAAAAAAGACCTTATAGATGCTCCACCATATGAAGCATGCAAACTATATTAAAAAGATCAAAACCACATCTTAATACCTTCAAACATGTTGGTAAGGGTCTTCGCAGCCGATACAATTTCATAGATGCTAATGCCGGCCCAGTTAAAGCGATAAACTAATATTTTCAACAATATAAACATTCACCAAAAAGAAAATATCGCGGTATACCGGATGAAAAACAACTGGTAAAATAAAAATAATTAAAGTAATGTTAGCACACGTCGCGTTAAAATCACTCCAATTCTTCACGCACGTCGCTAATGTATTTTTCGCCTCAATATACATAAAATACTAAATTAGAAGCTTTATTGCGCTCACTTAACAATTACCCAGCCCAGTCGTCGAAGGAGTTGACACTAACAAAACTGCGACGATTAGGGTGGTCCAACTACTCATTAGTTAGGCTTATCAAAAACTCAGATCAATTGGAACATCCATTCTGTAGTTAGCAGCTGTTGTCCGTGTGTCAATGTTTTAAATTCATTTTATGTTGTTTTAGTTGCCCATTTAGTCTTTATCGTTGCAACTACGAAAATGTAAAACAGTCTGTGTTTTTGTTTTGAATACATTTTCTTTTATTTGGTTTATTAAATTTAGTCAGTTCTCCTATTTTAAATCACAACCAACTCGCCTACTTTATCCTAAAATGTTTTCTTACGTCGACTACTTTATCTGTGATTTGTTCTTGTTCAAATCAATAAAGTCGATTTACTTTAAATTTATAAATTGTTACTATCCATTTTCAGTTTAAATTCATTTATTCTCTCCTTTAAATCACATTATTTTCCTAATACTATTAATTAATTCTACTTTAAAATAATGCATTGTTTTATATTATTTTAGTTTTAATTAAATAATTCACCTACTTTAAAATCTTACTATTTTGTTAATAGTGATATCAACTCGGCTGTAGGCATTCGCTGCTTTAAATCAAGGTGTTTTATATCTTTCATAAATTTAATCGCCTACTTTAAAACTGTAAATAATGAAGGAAGAATGTTGTTATTTAAAGTATGTTTAAATTATGTTCTAATTTAAATTTTAAAGGAAAAAGTGTTTTTTCGTAGACTTTAAATTCTATATTTTAGTTAAAGTAATTAAAATCTGTTGTTTTATTTCTACTAATTTAATAACATCTAACTAAGGATCGAAAACTTAATACATTCCCCATTTATTAAATAATAATAAATGAATAGGAATATCAAGAGTTTAAACTCAGTTTTTTTTCACACAAAATTAAGAATTTCAAAATGTCGAACTTCAACTTAACAAACGACGTCGCGAGTGAATAAGCGATGAAGACCTTGAACGCACCGAGCATAAACCTGAAAGAAGAGTATCCATTTCATGAGCATCTTTGTTCAATGTCGTAGGACCAAGAATAAATTTGTCACGATGGCAAAATTGTCGTCAATGTTTTGACGCAGTTAATAACAGTCCCATAAATAAGCCGCTCTTCACCGAGCTTTGAAACAAGATGTCTTCAATAATTTAAGAGCAGTCTCCGGGAAATACAATATAGGAACTCAATATTTCGCGCGTCATTATATAAAGACTCGAAGCACCGAGACCGGACAGTAAGTCATGGTAAATAACTGGTTTCACGCGTTTTTCTTTAACACTGAAGGAATATTTTTTTCTTTTTTATTGTTAATTAATCCCCGCCAGTTTAATATAAATCAGGATTTACATAAGCTTATACGATTTGATGCTTTGAATGTGAGCTTTTCGTATCAGGTTTTTTCCCCTTGTCGTTGCGATTGTCTAACCAGGTAAGATGTTTATTATGATTATCTCAGAAGTTTCTAGTCGCTAACTACACTCCATTGCTTCCGATAGATAATCTCTGCTTTTTGTTTCGCCTTTTTTTAAGAATAAAAGTCTAATTACACAGTTGGCAATTACTCGCACAAGATGTGATTCGACGTATTTAATGAAAACTTTTACACAATTTTCGAAATTCATTTCTAATTTGGTGGGCTTTGAATACGCTGTATGTTGAAAATCGTAGCTGGATTGAAATGCAACAATTCAAAGTTTGAATGTTCAACGAACTTTAAGTTAAGAAAGAATTTTATTAAATTTTAGAACTACATTTATATTTTTGAAGGAGTTAATGTCTCCAATGTTGAAGATCGTAACTGTGGTTGTTCGTTTAAAATAATAATACCAAACTAGTTTAAAATGCCAAACTTATAGAAATGTCGAATTTTATTTTTTCTTTCTAGAAGTTTTGGATACTATTGATGGGTTCAATGCCACTCTTTTTACGTCAACCGCAAAGTGTAAAGGAACAACGTCCTCTGAAAGGACACAAATAACAGTAAATTTGGCGATGAGGGGTATATAATTTCTAATAACTTTCAGTTTAAAATTTGATAGCTTTTTTGAAATTCGTAAAGTTTAGCCTATAATTTTGATTGGCAGTCGTTAAAAATTAAGTAGGATCTACAGATTTATCTTTTAGCCTAAACGTTATCTGTTTATATAATACCAGTCCGGTTTTAAATATCAAAATAATTAACATTTTAAATGTCCACTTGAATGTAAAAGAACTTTAAATTTAAGTCTATACGATTTAATAACATTTAATTTAATTCGCGTATTATTATTTTTATTACATTGTTACTGACAACCACACAGCGTTACAGAACAACGCTATTTGGCCCCAAAACATATTTATACCAATGAATTTGGCAAAGAGATTATAATTGGTTGTAATATTATATTTAAGATTTTAGAGTTTTATAAAATTTGTGAACTATGTTTCTCCTACTGCGACGGCCGTTAAAGTCTACACTAGTTGAAAAGAGTTCCTTAGTAACAATTTTGTTAATTAATACCAAACTAGCTTAACACATCAGGGAAGAAGCATAGTTAATTTGGTAATAATTTTCTGAGGCTATTTTGTCGTTTTCTCATAAAACACTTAAAAAAAAATACATTTTTGTATTAGGTAGGCTATTTGTGTTGTGGTTTTTAAGAAAACTATATATTATATTACAATAGCCACAATTATAAAAACTATTAAACATTTTTGTTCGACTTAGATTGAAGTTTTTAAAGATAAAAGTAATAAATCATAACTTGCATAATAAATCATTGTTTTTATCCTTAAATACAATAAATTTACTCTATTGTATTAAAAGCAATAACGTGTAACTATCCCACTTTACTAAACATTAAATATCAGCCTATTAATAATAGTGCCTATTATATCTTAGCATTAAAATCTCCAAGTTATAAGACCATAATTCACCATACATAAAATTGTTATTAATGTTAATAACTAAAAACATTAAACAAAGGATTTTTCATGAAACATAACGAAATAACAACACACAAATAACGTATTTATTTAACCGTTAAATTATTTGAAATAACAACGCGATCTCAATAAATGAAAAGTGGAAATTATACAAACTGAATACGTCTGGCTGGCGAGGAATGACCTTGGCACAGGAGCATTGGTTAATTAGTGGTCAGCGTGCGCGTTATCAGTCATCCCACACGGCACAAGTGCTCTTTCTACTACAACACGTTCAGATCCTTGCTCATTTCACTTACTACTGATTTCGCTTTGCGAGACAGGACGGTATTCCATCGAAGCTACCGTCGTGTTTCTTCTGAACGTCGAAGAAGTCAAGCAACATTTTATAGAAGCGATATTATTTAACTAATTCACATTTTCAACTTATTTAATATCTTACTTTCGTAAGGCGATGTGTAACTATCAAACTGTTATTAAATTATAAACGTAAATATCACAATAGAAGTAAGAGATTTTAATTCTTTCCCCGCAGATGATCGTGTCTATCTTTAATATTGATGAAATCTACCTATAGATTAAAGTAGGCGAGTGAAAGTATCTGTATGAAAATCCTATTTAGGAAGATGAACTCTGCAATATTGTGTAGTTGTATATATAGTCTAACTAGGCTAATATATCCCATAGTATAAAGCTCATTGGGAACATAAATGTATTTTGAACGTAGGCCTACATTTGAATTATAAACCTTCGAATTTGGTACAGTGTGCCAGTAGCCTTAGATATTATTCAAAATGCAGAATGACCAATTTTCAAAATCTCTCCCAGTGATTTATTTCATCTGATTTCGTCAAAAATAGACATTTATAATTTAAATTCATACATTGAAATGCTGTACTCAATTAAAATGGTGAAAAACATACAGGTTCTTATGACAGAATTTTTAAGAAACTCGTATTCTAGATGATTTGTATGTCAAATAACAAACTTCCATTAATTTGTATATAAGTTATTTACAAGTCAAATATGAAGGCACTTCTAAATGTTTTAAAATCTATGTGAAACAATTAGGTAGAACGTACGGCGAAAGTCGGAATACGTTCATTAATTTTGAACGAAATTGTAACATGAACAAGTGTACTAATTTATAGAAAATATTAAAGTAGGAGAGCAAATATGCGAACTCAAAATCATTACTTTTTTTAACAATATAAGTAACATATGTAACTAGAATAAGTATTATAAGTACGTAGTATATGTATTATTGAAGTAGATGGTTATGCTGGTCTATGCTATATGTGTACAGTAGTATTTATTATTATTTTTTTTAAGTAGGTGATCAACTAAGGAAAACTAAAAATCTGTAATATTTGATGCATAGTATATTCAATATTAAAGTAGGCGAATAAATATAAATATGACAAAATCTGTAATATTTGAATTATTAAAGCAGGAGAATAAACATTTAAACACATCAATCGAATTTGTATGTGTGTCGTTGAATAACTTACATCTAGTGACTCGTTTTAACACAAAGAACATCCAATAAAATCTTACGTAACATTCAAAACCAGCCATAACGTTATGGGCCAACTTTGCAGATGTTTTAGCGAATACCTTCGGGTCCTAATTAAAACTTATCGTCGCGAGACGCGTAAACTCGCAGAATTACGTCGATACTTACGTCGGGATGACGGACTGGATGAGAGAGGAAATGCATTCACGTATTAGCATACAGGCTAGATAACGCCCGGCGTTGGTCTGATAAACATAACTTCTAGGGACTACTTTATAGCGCTGTGCCCCGTCACTCGCCGAGCTTGCGAGCGACTATGGCCTTGCAGACGGGATGATAAATTCGGTGGATTTGTCAAGCGTCTTTCATTTACTACTTGAAACTGGTGCCTTTAGAACATGTCTGAGTTTTATTATATGTTGTTTTGTGTGCCTTCAATGTGAATAAATAGTGAAAAAAGAGAATACAAAAATGTATATCGGCAATTTAAATACATAAGGAAAACCTTAAAAGTGTATACGTATTTATAAAACTTACTGAGGTTAATAAATATTTTAGAAACAATAAATATCTGGAGAAAAACTGGTTAAAAAATGTTTAATCTAAACTGTGGTAAAATGTTTTACATTTATTTGTGTAGTATTTAGTTATGAAACAAATACAAAACCTTATAGACTGGGCTTTCAAGATTGAAAATATACACAAAAAACTGAGCATTTAAAAGTTAAAACTGCGCTAGTTTTTATTTACGAGAAAATAATATTTTTAAGAAATTTAAATTCATTGTATAGTTAAGCATCTAATGTTTAATTAGATCGGGGTTTTTTATCAACTTTTTTAAGGATATCTTGAACATTTGTTATCACACAATTTTTATAAAAATAATCTTAACTAAAGCAATTTAAATTTTACAATACAGTATAGTAAAATGTGTATATTTTTATACCATACTTTGTAGTAAATCACTTTTAATTTTGATTTTTGGAAAATATGGGTTAACATTACTTAAAAATTTGACCATGACAGACAAACCAGTAATCCTATAAGTGGTAATTTTCCCCTTTTAAATGTAGGATTCTAAAAAGTATTAAAACCTTAATATCCATTAAGTATTTTATGTAAATTATATATTCAAGAAAAAGAATTTACAGTATAGTTTTAAACGATGTTCTTCATACTAAATTTTTCACTACCGTGAACCTAATATATCTTCGCGGATGTTAAGCGTCAAAAATGTTAAGCGTTAAACTCTTTTGAGCGTAAAAGGAAACATTACGTAAACGTTTGTTCCGCAAATATCAACCGAAATCACCGCGTATTCACCTCCGAAACAAACCGCAGCGTGGAAACAAGCAGGAAATTATTTAAAGAAGGCGAGTGACCCAGAAAAGTATGTCTTTGATAGACTGATCAGTCTGTAAAACAATGGAGCGCAAAATAAAATGCAAATCCGCGGCAGAGTGGTGGAAACGATTTGTCCAGCGTCGTCCCAAATCTTTTTTATTTATTGTCGTGGTCGCCATTGTTTACTATCTGTCGGAACTTGGCCAGGATTTAAATAGAAAGCTTCGCGAGAATACGATACAATGCGGACGGCCGAGTAGAGGTCCAGAGACTGCATCGGGTGGTATGTGTTACGTCAGAGCTTTTACTTTCTTGGAGATTCCTTCCGATTGGGCAGTAACAGGATGGGTTTGAGGATGATTTGGTTCGAATATTTGTTTAATACGTTTAGTAATATTAAACGATTCTAGTGACTTGAATATTTTCGAGATAAAGACATTTTTACTGACAATTGTATTTAAAAATAGTTTTTTTCTTAAAATTTTTTTAGGTTTCAATAGATAATCTTGATCTATCTCAAATGTTTTCGCATTTTTAATATTTCTTTAACCTAAATGATAACATTTATGTAGACGTATTCAAATATAATTTAGTTAGCCCCGAACATAAAATAAATTTAAAAAAGTTGCAAGATGATACCAGATCGAACGCATTTTGAACAACGTTATCTTTGACTTATGATACCAAACAATCGAATCGAACATTTTATGCGTGCCATATGTTGTTTACGTTATTAGTTTGAACCTCGAGTGTTGACGTCTTTACCAACGAGAAAACGTCTCATGAACTGGATTGATCCGGATTAAAAACGTCCATGCTCACAATGAAATATAAAATTAAAACAAATCTTAGGGAAAGTACTTTGCAGGCAAAGTAACTAAGACAACGAGGACGATGAAAACATAAAAATGTCTAACGATCGCTCAGAAAATGTTACATAATATTCTAAAAAAAAAAGGTTTTATAGTCTTACAAAAAGTTATATATTATACAAAAGTGTTATAAATCCTACAAATTAAGAGTGTTATATAAGCCTACTCTAAACAGTATATGCTCTATAAAAGATAAATATTTTACAAAAAGTTATATATAGGCTACTACAAAATGTTTATGTATTCTGTAAACAAATTGTATATAATACAAAAAATTTTTTATATTCTACAAAAGTTTTACATATTCTACAAAAGGTGTTATATATTCTACCACATTACCAGCTGTAATTACCCCTCCGATATTTATACCAAACACTAAACTACAATGCTTTACTACTACAATACCACATTACCAGCTGTAATTACCCCTCCGATATTTATACCAAACACTAAACTACAATGCATTACTACTACAATACC
>JAGFPH010000450.1:440498-452383 GCA_018207615.1 Philaenus spumarius
ATTTATACCAAACACTAAACTACAATGCATTACTACTACAATACCACGTTACCAGCTGTTATTACAACTCCGATATGTATACCAAACACAAAACTACAATGCATTACTGCTACAATACCACGTTACCAGCTGTTATTACAACTCCGATATGTATACCAAACACTAAACTACAATGCATTACTGCTACAATACCACGTTACCAGCTGTAATTACCTCTCCGGTATATAAAATAAACACTAGACGACAATGCATTACTGATACAATACCAAACGATGTAAATAATAATTAAAAATTTGTTATTTTTAAATATTTTCCGTCGACTGTATGAACAAGAACTATTTAATCGAGTTTTCCACAAATTAATTTGTAATAGGTTCAAGTCACACCTGCTATTTATGTCAACACTGATACTTTGTCACACTATAAACTAGACGACAACCTGTTACTTTGCACCACGAATAATTAGTACAGAATATAACTAACTGGAGAGATTGCTAATAAAAAAGGTTATATTTTGTAACTAAAAGATTTAAGATTACAATTAATGCAGGGTCCCTTTAAAACATTAAAAATGAAACATATTTTGCATGCGGAATTCGTCCTTCCGTACATGGTCGAAGAGCGTCGCGTGAGACATTTGATGTTGTGTTCAATTTAAAATACTCGTCATTTTTAGGATATCGAAATAAAAAAGCAGTTTGAAAAATACGTATAAATAAAAGTGTGAGCAGAATTAAAGTCGCATCGGTAATTTTTAAAATACCGATCTTTAGGTGAGAAAAAGTCGAGCTTATGGGAAACAATTGAAAAGGCACTAAGACCTTCTAATACGTGTCATTGGTTGTATAAATAGTCATACTACCTAATAATTGACTATAATACCTTCTAAAGCCGTCAAAGTTTGCTTACAAATGTACTTGCACAAGTATTATAATTGGAGCGTTCACAGGTGCTGGGGAAGGAAGCATTCCTAAAAAAACTGCAATACAAGCAAATTTACATTCATAACAGACTCTAAAGCAATATCTTTGCTTACCCCGTCAGGTAATTATTAAAAATACAATTTACAACTGCCCCTTGTAATAGCAAAACTACGTTAACCGTTTCGAAATAAAAGCAAGCAAAAATACAACCAACAGTTTCCAGACTGTACAACGACATGCATTCAAAGCGCCGACAACTCGATTGAAAACGAAAAGGAAACGTTTCAAAAGACAACAAAACCACAGAATGAAAACAAGTATTGTTTGGGATCTAAGTAAAATATCGATTGGACGGTGGGCTGAGCAAGGGGTGGGGGGCAAGGTACCTGGTACCAGTTTAGATTTATACGAATTGTGAATTTGTTGTGGTCTGGGGTCAGTGGGTGAGTCAGAATCAGTACAGTCTGTGATAAAAGCGAAGGGTTACGCAAGTCTGATGTCAGGAAGACACATTGCGATTGCAAGAGTTTAGTATTTATCGGAGAGTTTGGAAGGACACTGGTCGTTTCAAACTGATCGCCTACTTTAATGCCCACTGTTGTAAAATGTATTATTGTACAATTGGAGACTTTAATGTTTTAATAATAACAGGAGCGAATCAGATAATAATTGGAGTAACGTATATAGGATAAACAAAATTTTGTGATTTTTAATTCAATTCATGTACTTTAAAATTAACTATTCTAAAATTGGTGATTGAACTTGTTTATGCATTAAAAAGTATTTAGTACGATTGCTAAAATAAATATAATAATAAGTAATACTACATATATATATATATTTTAAACTTGATTATATCTTTATGTGTTAATTCTACCGACGATAAAATTATGAAATTATATATTACTCTAATAACGGCATTAGTTTCGTAACACCCTTCTACCCAATAATATTGAAAAATACATCACTTTTTACTTTAGATGTATTAACAACTTAAAGAATAATAAGAAAGATTGTAGGAATAGGCTACATATTTTCAAGAAGGCAAAAGAAAACGCACTAAAATATAACTGCATATCTGGAGATTCGACTGACAAGAAACGGTGGCTTCTGCTAAACGAACGCAGGTGGTTAAATTAATTACTATCCAAGCTGTAGTAAAACACTTGGTGATTTTAACGAGTAGAAACGATTGTTTCATTGTATTACAAATTTTCATTTATCTCATTTGTATATTTTCCTACTTTATGATGACGTCAAGCTCTTCTTTCGAAAATTCACAGAAGACGAGCCCGGTGGTCGTGATAGATGTAGTCTTCAAGGGAATGTGGTCTCTAACAAATTTTTTGAATATCTTTAATTTCATGGTTATATTGAGAACAGCCGTGTCGCAGATAAGACGGGTGACTGGATCCATCAATCCATTTACCCCCCTCCTTCCAACAACGGTAAGTGGATTAATCCTGGCCTTTTAAAATCCAGTTCGATAAGGGGCACACCATTTTAGTTACTTGTTTTTTTTTTGTTTTTTTGCAACGTTGAGTTGTGGTACGGAATGGAATTCTATGCTGATACGGGGATATTCTTTTAGACCGCCGGTCAGAAAGTAACAGATGGAAACTTCTCTTTCTTCAATTAAGTTAATTAATTTTAAACCGCATTAAATCGGGTAGGCCATTTTATCTATCACTCGCTAAATTATCAACGTAAATATGAGCCTAATTTATACATTTTTTTGTGTTATTTCATTTTTGTGCCTAAATATTATTCATTTTCAGAATCACAAAAAACGAAAAACCTGAATTGAAGTTTTAAATCAATTAGTACCAACGTTTGCCTATTTATTAAATAAATCAATGGTACATAGCCTACTTACATAGATTATCGATTAATCTAAATTTAAAATTTATAGTTTGCATAGTTAAATTGGAAAAATAATAAAAATTTAACCATCTTTCCCTTATTTATATTATTATGTAAATATATATATAATAAGGTTATATAACTGTTAGTATTATAGAAGAAGATATGTACAAGAACAAAGTTATTTATTCTGTCTGTCTAAAAATGGTATTTCGTCTACTTAAATCAATACAACATATGAAATAACATTATGTGACAGATGCCCATCGTTTCTTAAAGCACCTTGAAGTCTCCAAAACAATAAATATTTTCCCACGGAACTTTGTATCTAAAATTCTCTAACCGTCTCCGATATTAAATGTTACTGTACCGCAAGCCTAATATTCCGATATCATATTACTACAAGCAATAGTTGTTCATCACAGACCAGTGAACCTTCTACCGCAAATCCTTTGTCCAAGTATCGGATTGCACTATTTTAGAAGACACAGACCGTAGAAGCGGAGGGAGGAGAGTTTTTGGTAATTGGTAAGGAAGGAAAAGGGCGTCATCAGGTAGCTAAAGGTTCTGAAAGACCTAATGGTGCTTTAATTTTCCCACCGATTGATAGAAACGTTGGAGCTATTGTCTTTCTGGTTTTTAATTTATAAAGAAGAATGGAATTTCCGTGCTTTGTTTGGTTTTGCTTTAGTTCGCCGACTTTAATTTTGTAAAAACGGATTTTTTAACATTCTCGGACGATAATGCACCTGATGCATCTTCCCAGGTACTAATACTAATATTTTAAATAAATCAAATTTAAATAAACGCAATTAAAAAAATATAGAAAATTTAAGAATAATTTTCACAAGATGTATTCTTACCTAAAAAATGCAAATAATTAGGATGTGTATTAACATCTAAAAACGTAATACAGTACATAGGTTTCTAGAAATATTATAGTTGGCCGCCATATTGGAAAAAACTGATGATATTAATTAAACTGAAACTAATAAGTTATTCAAAATAGATATTCCTTTAAAGTGAGAGGTCAAACATTTCCTCAGCTTTGTTAAAGCCAATATATCAAACAGTTTCCAATCCTTTGATCCACCTTGTGTTACATTAATTTAAAAATGAAGGATTGTTATTTATTGCAGCTGACATTCTATAGGCTAAATCAAATATTATCAGTATAACATACTTATTTATTCACCTACTTTTAATAAAATCTACGAACAGGCACATTATTAATATTACAAATTATTGTCTTCGGCCTTGCACTTACAGAAAGAACTTCAAGACTATTATATTTATTTGGGAATGCTAAAGAAAGCAATAAGAAACATTTTAAAAACAGTTCTTACTTGATCTAGTTAAGGAAATATGAGTGCCAAAATGATTAGTTAGGCGAATATTTATATTGAGTTTTCTGATGAATCGAAAAGGCTGGGATACCAAATAAGAAGGTTAAAAATCTAGGTGGACGTTAATACTTGCTGCCGTTGAGTATAAGATAGTTTTCATACATGCCAGTCTACTTCCAGATTCTTTATTGAACATTTGTGGGTCTATTAATCAATATTAACTTCAGAGATTTAAACGAGAAGATAGAAACGAAGTTCTCGAAGATTTATGTTAATGCTAGTTAGTGCTCTAACCTATCATGTCGCATCTTCACGTAGGTCAAATGTCAAATGAACATTTTGTGTACCATTTATTTTTAATTCTATTTCAACGAACATTTAATCACTTTTGAATTAAAATAATTTGTGAAATATTAATGATCCATTATCGAAGCATCGCCAGTAATTTAATTTGATATAGGTAAGACCACACAAACATCAAAATTATAATTGCATAGCAATATTGCAAAACGAAATATTTGTGATGTATTTTTGGAAACGTATAACGACTGGGTTGGTAACATTTTTAAAGGAATACATAACGTTTTTTAAATCAACATTTTTAATTGTGCATACAAGACTTTTATCTGACAATTTCATTGTATTCCATCCAACAAGAGGTTAAGAATTTTTTCACGAAAATATTGAACTTGATTTTAACTAATCAAAAGAACTTATAATTAGAAATCGCGAAATGTAGAGTATACATTTTAAACGAACGAACATGTACAATGCGAATGCACTACGCACCAGTTTTGTCATTTTCCAGACGCTTAGAATTTAAGAAGGAATAAATTACCGTTTGAAGATCGAGTTCGACAGTACGAAATCTAGACAGACATCGCAAAGGAATGGTAAAGCGGAATGTGCAAGACGGAGAGGAGGGTCCCTTCCAGCCGCTACCCCGTAATCTGCTAAAGAGTTGCAATGAGCAGGACTCGTGAGGCGCACACACTGGCTGACGTACGTACGCGCTTTAGCACGCGCGCGCTCGCATAGATGAAGACTTGTTGGTGATAATCGTACCACCCATGCTGTACGGGCAAACATGGAATAATTACTTGGAAATGTTGGCAGCCTTGTCACAAAACCTAACTGTCTCAGTTCCGTTTCAATTAGTCTGGACTGTACTTTAAAAGATAGGATGGGAATAATGGATTTATTAAATGCTAAGATTGTTTCTTTTCGCCTAAAAATAGTAGAGTATTTCTAGTCTATTGACTAACAAAAGCATTGCAGAACTTAAATAAAATGAAAGCCATTTGCCTACTAAAATTGTGTATTATGATGAATATGTTATAGGTTAATTACCTTAACATTTTATTAATTCGCTTACTTCAAAAATATATTTGATAAATCACCTCACCCACTCAATAAAAATATTTGATTAATTCGTCTACTATGCAAAATATATTTTATTTATTTGCCTATGTTAATTTAACTATTATATTAATTCATCTACTTTAATACATATATTTTAATAATTCCCCTACATAAATAAATACATTTGTTAATTTGTCTACATAAATAAACATGCTTCATTAATTTACTTAAATAAAACATTATTCGCTTTCTTCAACATCCCAGAAGGGCATAAAATACATCCAAACCGCGGCCTTTGTTAACTTATTTCACTTTATTAATCACGGCTCAGTTCCATTTAAAGAAAAACGCGACGTAACACCGCAAATGTTATGGCAAAGGCGAGTAATGCTCTTGACAAGCGAATAATTTTTCAATTACGAATTACAAATATATCCCATAAAAACAGTTGTTACGAGTTATTTAATATTATACCTAGACAAACGTTTTCAACTGAAAATGTACCGTTTTGAAGTAGGCAGCAGTAGTAAGTTTAATTTCACTTATGGTCGATCTGTAATTCAAAGCAGCAGAATACTTACAGAAGGCGAATTAATAAAGAGGTGTTTTTAAAGTAGGCGAATAAAGTTTTAGTGGCTTTAAAGTAGGTGAATTATTTCTATCACCTTCGCGGGGTTTCGTTTAGGCGCTGCAAACTCTAAACGCCAACAGAAATTTGGAACAAAAACCTAGGTCGAGGGAGATGATTTGTTCAATAGCGTTATCGTTAAACCGTTTACTCGGCGAAAAATGGCAATAGTGTATATTCTGCATACGAGGATGGACTTTCAATTTCCCGGTAATAATGCCATCTCTCGCTGTCATCTGGACATTCTTGCACGCACCAAGTTTTCCCCTTTCCGAGAAATAGTCGCAGTTTTTATCGAACCTCGAGATGCGTTCACACGTCTTCACTATTAGCAGACCAGCTTCGACCCGTCCGTCCGGCCGTCTGTCACACTTGTGGAAGGCATTTACGGGTTTTTCATCGAAAGCTGATAAATTGTTCTTTTCTTTTTAATAATTATTTTACGCTGGAAGAGTATAAAGCATTATCCACCGAAGTATAATGGACGGCGGATAATTACGCTGGTTTTAAACGCGTAAAACCCGAAATTAAGTCTCTTTCAAAAACATTAACGTAAATTCGCTTACAATAACTTGACAAAAACAATGTGTTACTTTGCTTGGTATTGTAAAGGGTTCTTTTTCCACAATGACAAACAAAAACATGGGCATAGATTAGCCTCTGAAATAAAAAAATGTTAGTGATTAATTTACAATAACTACTTACGCAAACGGAAGAAATATTAAACAATTAAAATTAAAAATTCGTAAAAATCTTGTTTAATTTAGAAGAAAATAGTAATTAATGAAAACAATATAAATTGAGCATGGCCATAAGTTTGTTTTAACAATGATATCCCATTTAAACCTTCGGGAAAATTAGGTGTTTAAAACTTCTAACTTTTCCGTCATTAATCTCATGTACATAGTTGAGTTACGCGTTCTTTTAGAAGGAAATTGGTTCTAATAACATAACACCAATTTTTTACAAGTAATTACATAATTTGTCCATAAAACACTTTTTCCATAAAAAAAAGTAAATAATTCCTAAAACAATCTGTAATATATTTTTAAACGGAAATCATTAAAAAATATATTTGCCTCAAACTGTTTAATTATAAGCGTTTATTAATTTTAGTTTTATGTCACACAAGGGGAAACCCCTGCGTGCTCCACACGCCAACCCAGATGGAACCCTCAATGCACATAATCATGTTATATTTTCTTTACAATATAGATGTAGGATTAATAGTAACCCCAATGCTAAGATGGTAAAAAAATGTTAAATGTTCGAATCAAATTATTTCATTTATTTTATAACAGCAGTTACAATCAAGGTTAAAGGAACCAGCAAGGCTCAGGTCTAGGCCTACACTTTAATAAAAACCTAACCTAAAAGATAAAAAAAAAAAATTGCTTCAAAGTTTGAAATCAGCTGTTAATGAAAATATGAGAGCTGTTTTATGTGTTATTTTATTCAATTGGTTGCTATGGTAATAAATATAAATACATGTGTTGGTTCATCAGTCTAGGCCTAAACTAAGATTTTGTCAGACTAAATTTACAAATATTGATGTAAAAAATGTTTGTATCAAAATGAATTATAGCCTATGTTACTCAGGGAAAGTGTAGCTCTTTATTAGTAAAACTATTTTTTTTCAATCGGTTCAGTAGTTCCAGAGATTACCCCCTACATACAAACAAACAAATTTTACCTCTTTATAACGTTAGTAAATAAATGTTTATTAACAAAGTATCATGCGTTTAATATACGAATTGTATTTCAATGGACCGAGTACACCCGCACAAAACAATGTTACCCATATAACATAAGACCTAAAACCACAAACAGATAATATCAATAAACGAGCCTATCATTCCATTTGACACCGATATTGCATAATATAAGTCAAATAGTTGTATTTGAATGTACAATTGCTCACTAAATGCAAAACATCTGTTCGAAGCCAGGGCCGGCTGGAAGGGGGGGGGGAGGTACAACCGACAACATATTATTTACTATCATGTATCCTTCCTTGCAACCGTTATTCTGAATCATCTCCTTCCATCGCAGGAACTTTCTAACATCCACATACGATATTGTGTTTAATGCACACTCGGCAATATCGTTGTAAATGGTATCGATTGGATTTGTAAACGGAATGTGTCGAGATGTTTTAGTGTTTATTGAAACATCTTAACCCTTCTACCCCTACCATTTTACAAACTTTAAAGCAATAGAAAATCGGTTATAACTCGAGAAGTACCGAACAGATTTCAATAAAACGTGGGGCCTAACTGACGTTAAATAAAAGCTGCAACTGCAAATTCTGCAAACTATATCTTAAACTACTGAACATATTGAGATCAAATTTATCCTCAATCATCCCCTGATGTTGTACCATAGGAAGGTAGGAAAAAAACATAAAAATCGAATCAGTGGTTCTCAAGTTATAAGCGATACCGACCTTTTCATTTAATATTTAATGGAGTAAGTAGAGTTTGGCTTAAAAACAAACTCAAAATGAAAAGATGGCTAGATGTTTTTTTATTTTGGTGCAGACATGGGATCATCGGGCCTCTCTTTCATTTATTCATGAAGACGGGGAAGCAGAGTAAGGGAGCTGGTAACCAGGTTCGCCTCTGTGATAGGTTCTAGCAGTAGCAAACTGGACGAGCGAGCCCTTAACTCTTTCAAAACAAACAAGTAATTTTATATGAACGATATGCTTATAAAAACTCAAACCCATAAAGAAACAGAGATTTCAGTTGATCTACAAGGTCAAGAGAGGGAGAGTCATTGCTCACACTGAGTAATGTTGAAAGATAAAGAGGGATTTGTTTTCTTTAATTGTTTAAACACGTAGATTTATGTTATATCATTTTTGATAACATGATACTCCAGCATCCTAATAACATTTGCTAATTACCACAGCACACAATATGTTTTAAATTAAAACTTTCATAATGTATTAAATTAATCCAAAATGTTTTAAATTAAAGTTGGCGAATAAAGCTATGGATGAGTTCACATACAAAATGTATAAAAGATAAAGTTTTTATGGTTAAGTATTATTTATACTTTCACCATTTCAGATTATAAGGGACTTATTACTAAATAAGTAGTAATTCCGTTACTTTATCGAAACAGATCGTGTGAAAACGAATAAAAATATACTAATAAATACATTACACTTAAAATACATTTATCAGATTATCAAATTGTATGAAAAAAACACCCAACGTAAGAAATAATTGCTTAAAACTTAATTGGGCAACCATTACTTTGTTGGTCAGAATAAAAACTTCATTGTTGGCTGGAATCGTTGCCTAGGCATAGCCAATGGCTTCGGAATAACTATCTCCCTTCTCACTCGCACTCGCATACTATTCTTTCCCTCTCTATCTCGCCTAGTCGATTTCGTTCATTCAGTCCGGGAACTCTGAGCCGAAGATTTTAATTGCTTTTTTCCCCCGAACCGACCGAGTAAATTAAACGTCTGCAAATATTTAGAGTTAAGACATTAACTCCGGACATAATTTCGGTTTTTTTTTCTGGATTTTACACTCGCGGAATGATTTCGAAAATAGAATAGATGTGGTTGAGGATTAACTGCAGGGTCGTCTATTTCTACTCTCAAGCTTCTGTGCAAGCATTATATAAAACGTAATTAATTACATTAAAGTAGGCTAATGAACTATTTAAGCAGGTGAAATGTGTATTGAAGTATGCGAAAAATATATGGCTAAATATATTAAAGCAGGCGAATGAAAGATTTATATTAAGTAGGTGGAATACAAATGAAAGAAGAAACAACGCATCATTCAATAGAGTATGTAAACCATAAACGCGCAAGAAATAAGCGACAATGGGAAACATATAATACACATTACTCTTTCATACTAAAAATAGAAAGTATAAATATCAAAAACACGCAAATGTTTTTAAAAATTTTTGTTATTAAAAAAATAAGTTTTTATTTAGTCCTACTATGACTAAATTAATACAATTTAAATTATAATTTAATTTAATACAAAAATCATTACTTTTACTTTGTTTTTAGAAAGTACAGTATAAAAAAGTTATAAAATTGCAATACTGGTTTTCAATTTTGAATTGATAGTTTTGAAAAGGCTTCTATTAATTATTTTAAGATAGAGCCAAACAATTTGTACAAAGACTTTGACCTATCTCTAGATGTTTGTTTTTTGCACTTATTTAACGTCATTCTGACTGATGTCTTTGGGCCCTGATTTAAAAGACAAACCCAAAAGTCCTTTTAGCTTCAGAAATGAAATATCGGCCACAGCCTCACAAGAAAGGACATTCTTAGGGAAGGAAAGGACAAAGGAGAGGCGATATGTCAAAACGGAAGAATAGACTGCGTCGCTATTGGTGGATATCTAAACTAGAGTCGGAGGTATCATCTGAGACTTAAAACTTCTTGTTTGGAATGCTTTTGTAACATTTCATAAATCCTCTGGTACGCTATATTTTTCTATGAGTTACCTTTAATTCATGATATTTGTTTCTAAATAGATATTATGGCGAATAAATTAAAGTATGAGACGATTAAAAATAAGTGAAAAGTTAATTTTAAAACTAATTATCAATATTTAAACACAGAAGATATATAGGCCTAGAAAAGTAGGAAACTTGATATTTAAAGTAGGCGAAATATATTTTAAAGCTTAAGAAATGTTTATTAAAGTAGGAGAAACGTATATAAAATAAAGCAATATTGATTTGAAAATTAAGCAAATTGGTCATAATAGAGGGAAAACACAACAATCAGTAATAGACGATATAAAATTACACAAAAGATATTATAACCGATGAATATTTGACTGAAGCAAGCAAATTCTGTTTAGTCCCAGGTTAACTGTGGGGTCAATAATAAATTATATTTGTAATATAAATCATAAATTATGCGAAAAGAATATTCAAAAGGAAACACCGTAAACACCTGTCAATCCTCATATTAATAACTCAATTCATCTTGCATCACATGCAGTTCCCGAGGAAGATGAAAACGTTCCTACCTTAGGGCACGGAGAGGTAATGGAATTCACATTTTTACTTGAGAAGCATTTCCTCGCAATTACATTAAGCAAGGACAAACTTAATTTGTCAACAAAGGTTCTAGCGCCCACACAGCCGCATCCACTGTTATTAGCCTACTGATGCAATTTCTCTTTTGCGCTCGACAAAAATTGCATTTTTTTACTTTACAAGACATAATATAGTATGTGAAAGGATTGTCTATGAAGAAGTTAAACGATGAATTTGTTTTAGTTTTATGGTATTATTAACTTTATATTAGTATTTTAATAACAAAAACGTACTATTCCTGTACATTTGTTTAATGCATTAAGTTCATATTAGCCTATACATTTGTTTACAATATTAGTTAGAATAGACAGATTAAAATTGCATTGTATAAATTAAACTATAAATTTTTATTTTTAGTTTAAATAATTTAGAAGTAAGGTATTTTAATCACTCGCCAATTTAAAATCGTATATACTTTACTAACCGCTAAATATTTTAATCCCAGTGCACAATGTACCTTAGGAATAATAAAGTTCTACCACTCGCCTACTTTTTAAATACTATATACTATACCATCCACTATTATATGTTGTTAATCACAGTTCAAGTTGTTCCTGAGGAATAATAAAGTCTTATCATTCGCCTACTTTAAATACTATATACTTACCACCCACTATACGTTTTCAATCACAGTACAAGTTTTTCCTGAGGAATAATAAAGTCTAATCACTC
>JAGFPH010000450.1:462529-483358 GCA_018207615.1 Philaenus spumarius
TAGTTTTCGTCATTATTGTTGATAGAACTGGCAACACTGTCAGTTAGTTTTCGTCGTTAGTGTTGATAGATCTGCCAACACTGTCAGTCAAGTTTCTTGATTATTGCTGATACATCTGGATACACTGTCAGTTAGCTTTCGTCATTATTGTTGATAGATCTGGCAACACTGTCGGTCAGGTTTATATTATTTTTGATATACCTGGAAGCACTGTCAAATAGCACTAAACAAAGGGTCCTCCCAGTGAAAGAGAATTTTTCCTTTTAAAGTAGGAAGACTTCCATACTAAGTATGTTGTGTTAATGATACAAAAAAACTCAATCAAAAAGTTCTATAATAACTAGTGTTCTCTCCACGAGCGTATTTTAGATTTTTTTTCAAACAGAAATTCCTTTTCAATAATGCTAAGGAAACAATAAAATTGCTAATTAAAATTATTTCATTACTTTCAATATTAACGAATACACTATAAAAGAAATTTAATAAAATACTTGCACTCAGGTCAAATCGTTAAACTATGAAAATATCTGCTCGTAAACAGTAAGTTGTAAAATGCACTTTACAAATATTGTGGAGTGGACTTGGGTTTTTATACGATCATACTTGTATTAATTGTAAATAGAAATATCGCGGTAGAATGCAACTACTCGGGGAAGTTGTAAAGTTGAGGAAGTGAGGAAGCTGTTATTGTTGGGGATAATTCGTTGGGTTTAATTTCTTTTATTACGCGCTGGAATGCCGAGAAATTAATTTTAATCGTTTGATAATGTAATTCAGTGTGGAAAATATTAAGTAAAGAGTTTTTTCTGTTTTTATTGTAATTTTATTTCTCACTAATTGCTTTATTATTTTTTTTCTGCAATTAAATTATTTGAGCAAACAAAAACTCAGATGTTTTAACGTCATTCTAATTCGCGCACGTTGATACTTGTATATAGCCACCTCCGATTGAAATTGTCAGAAAGTTTAACCCAATAATTAGTTTCTTCAGCGATATTAAATAACGAAGTTATGGAAGCGTAACTTGTTTTAATGAAACCGGAGAAACACGAGTGGACGCCAAGGGTTCCGTCTCATCATCTGAGTCAAACATGTTTTAACCAAATAATACAAACGCGTTAACACGTCATCCACAGGGTGTTCGCGAGAGAATGGCACAACTTCAGGAGACGGTATTGGACCTACAAAAAATGCAAAATTCTTCATAGAACGTAGGTAAGGAAAAGCATCGTTTACCAGATATCCGATATTTAATTTTTTTACAAAATAATTCATTTCTAGAGAAATGTTTGACCGATTGAGTTCAAGCTTGGCATTAATTTCAACCTAATAAAGATCTAGTGTAAGAAAGGTAAGTCATTATGTCCAATCATGCGTTTAAAAATGGTGGCTGTTTAAAAAATTTCAAACCTAAGTTATCAAAAAACTTTATATTTTAACGAAAAATCTTTGAGGTATTTTCGTCGTGGACAAAGTCGCTGGTAAAGCTAGTATTAATATAAAATATATAGTATAATATAATAAAATAGTATTATAATTTTAATGTCTTAATTTAATAATACAATTATTTCACAATACTTAAAAAATAAAACAATTTGATTTTATCTGTTATAATTTAGTTTCAAAGTTATAATTTTTGTTTCTACTATCTACAATTACTTAACAAAGACAAATTGTATTTACTATTTTTGTTTAAATCTTCGGTATTCCTATACAACTATGGTTAGGTGGTCAATATAAGCCTAGTGGTTTATGTTTTTTGTTTATTTCTTGTAGCATAGTTGTTTATGTGTAGGCCTACTCTTGCTTTCATGCGTTATTTTCTCAAAACTCGAATGATGGCGAATGTCCGACCAAACGATTGTAAAAAAACCGTCATTAGAAACTGACTTAAATTTGTTTTCCTAAGACAATTATACTTTGTAGTTTCTCGACAATTCAATAATGATGAAGCACATTAGAAATTCATGTAGGCCTACTGCCCCTCGTTGATACGATCTAGTGTTTTACGCAAAGACCAATCTATATAAATAAAATTCTGTGTCTGCCTGTGATTTCAAAATATAAGCTTTTTTCTAAGCTCATATGGTTATTCAAACATTACCAAAACCTCAACACACATTTATAATTTGTTTGTCTTTTTGTTTGGCCGCGCAATCTCCGGAATGGCTGAGCCGATTTTGACGAAAATTTCATTACCATTTATAGGACTTTTCGGAGAATATTTTAGGCTACTTTTTATTCCGAAAATATTTAAATTTCCTCTTAAAAATGTTAAGACCATAAACAACATTTTTTGTAGCCCTTTTAATTCCCCTACTGGATGGTGTAACTGTCAAAACAATCGGATGAAGGACAGTTATTACACAGTTATGTGTAATAATTGGTTTGTTCAACTCGGCATCCTATACCAACTAATTAAACACAACAATATTGTATACACATATACGCTATTATTATCTTTAACTTATCAACTAAGGATAATATTAATATAATTTCTTAAAATAGATCATTGTTGGGTTAACCTTCTTGCCAAGTTTGAACTCAATCGGTCAAACCGTTCTCTAGATATGAATTATTTTAGAGAAAAAAAAATGGCGGATATCTGGAAACTAAGCTTTTCCGAACCTATGTTCATACATGAACAATTTTTTTTTCTTATTTCCCTCATCATCTCGTAAAGTAGTGCAAACCGGTCGAGAAACCCTCTGTATAAGTATTACTTGAATAAAGAAACATTGGTGGTGGGGACCTGTGGAGGGAGGTGGCGGTACCCCAGCACAGTGTTGCAGAATAACTTTTGAAGGTGGAACAAAGTTTTCATAATTGGTTTCTGTAAAATATATTACTACAACTAACAAAAAGTTTTGTTGCTGTAATATTTTCGTAAACAGAAGGGTGAGGGACATATGTTTCATAATTTTGTCATACAAGTTTCGCTTAATTTTCCTGTAAACTATGCGGGTACCTTTACTGTTAAACAAAAATAATTTAGCTGCAATATTATCGTAAATTGGGAGATGATAGGTTTTGGAGTAAACAAATATAATCATTACTTTTTTTGACAAAATTCGGATTCGCCATTTTTTTCTGCAGCGTATATAAGGTACTATTACTACTCCGGTGCGTTATGACGAACAGCGTACGTCAATGCAAACTACTCTAGCTGTGCCGTGACGAACCCTGTACGTCTATTGGGGGTTTTTGCTTAAATATCGTGGTAAAATGTTGGAAAACAATCGAAAACCTAAAAACAGATAACTAGTCAAATCCTGTCAGGTTGTTTTTTACGACTTTTGTTCGGACATTTACCATAATTTTGTGCATAAAGAAAAAATGCACGACGGTTTCGAGCGAACAAGCCAACTTGTTATCGAATGAAACACTGACGGTAACAAGTATACTAACTAAATTTAAGCGTCTGGTTTAATACTGTCAGCTTTGATGCGAGTCAACAACTGTTTGCTTCACTTCCGCCGTCTTGCCGCAAAATGTTGGGTACACGTTAAGGCCTGTACGTAATACTTTTTGGAATAATGAAGGGACTAGAGTAAAAGAAACTACATCTAGTTAATTAAAATTATTTAAGAAACAGTTTTGCTATCTATATAAATAAAAATTTTAATGTTCGTTTGTTCAGAATCTTAAACCTCACCGAAAGCTCTTCACCGATTGCTTTGAAATTTTAACACGACGTTGCATTCGAATACAAGCGTGTTTTTACATACTTTTTGAAAAACAGCGCCATCTGCTGGATATAAAACTAACACAAACTATACTAAATATCTTACGGCAATGGGATCACCGTACTAAACAATAATTAAATATGTGTATTCAGCTATTTACTCTAATATTTCCATTAACAGGTGATTTCAAACTGTGAAAAAAATATTTTTGTATTTCTAACTTTTAGGTTAGGTTTTCGTAAACAATGTCAACAATATGAACGTAATACTTTCACACACTGTACTAACTTATTGTTTAATTTTGAGTCTAAGTGAGCACCTAAAATTTATTTATTTTTATTTTTTGGTTTTTTATTGCTTATTATTGCCCTTTTATTTAGCTTTAAAAAAAGCATACATTTATTATTGAACTCTAAGTGGGTAAAAATGCGTTTTTGATTCGTATGCCACATGAGAATAAGACAAATTTTGTATCATATTCTTAATAATTTGTTATAATTTATCCAATTTGGAAATAATTAAAATTACCGCCTATGGTGGGATTTTTCATTTTGGTAGTGCCTAACCTGATTATACAGTCTTTGATGGTATTCAGCTGATCACAACAATGCATATGGGGCTGGTATATATTAAACATGTAAGTAAAACTTTAAACATGATTTCCGGAAATCATATATTTTATTCACAAAAGGAATATTTTATAAAAATCTATTTAACATAATGATCTGAAATTTTCAGGGGTTGTTTAATAGAGTATACTACAGGTTTTAAATAGGGCATTTTGTAATATAAATGATAATTTCTAAGTTATGACTGAGAAATATGGCAAAAACTGGTCAAAATTCTATTATTTTATAAAAATAATGAGAAAATGTATTCAAATGCTTGTATTTCAAACCCTCATGTTAAATTTTGTATTTAAGAAGTACTAACACACTGATAACATTTTACTAATTTTGATCCAGTAGTTTCTGAGAAAATGTTCCTTAAATATTGTACGCTCCGGAGCTCCTTAAGCTTTATTATAACTGCTGTTTTAAAATATACGAAATAATTTTATTTGTACATTTTACAATATTTACAACCTAAGTTTTAAGGTTGTTATTAATGTTACAATTTTATTATAAAGAAAACATAACATGTGTGTATAGAAGGTTCCAACGGGGTTGGCGTGCGCAGCACGCAGAGGTCTCCCCTAATCCTAAATAAAACGACAGAATTTAATTTGTACTTATTTCTCGGAGTACCAAATTCAGACACCACAAATGAACAGTAAAATGTTTGTCCAGTTCTGGAACGCGAGCTTCACAACTCTTCCAAACTCAATGAAAAAGCTATCGTTCAAATTTTATTTTCTCTAAACTTATTTTCATCTCGCGAATTCGGAAGACAATTTTCGATAATTCGACAGGCGGAAAGTAATGTTTCAAGATTTTGTAGACTTCACTTGGTTCACTTTGTAAAACGGCTTTTGGATACACTACTGATCGGAAGGACGTACGTTCGAAACCAACTTTAGAATCTTTGTTTATTATTCCACTCCTCGAACTTCAGCAGCCTTAAGGGGAGGCTACACTGTCCGCCATATTGAATCTGATTCCCATAAGAGCAATGCTACAGAATAAGTAATTTTTTCCGTTATAATTCGTGGAATATATTAAAAAATTTGGTTTCATTTTGAACTACTGTCATATGCGGATGTTGATTGCTGAATACATTTTCAAAAACCGTTTTATTGTTTTCATAAACGTATGATATAAATAGCAAATTTCATGAATTTTTCACTCAGTTGCAAAAAGAGATATTGCAAAAAACCTTAGCAATCAACACCCACAATCTATTTTACTTTAAGAAAAAATACAGTTTTGACAAAAACAACACAAAAATATGCTTAATAGTGCAGGTATGTTTAGGTTATTTAACATTCACATTGGTACCCAACTTCACCGTTTTAAATGTAGAGAGCCGAGCCTTAAGTGAGTACACTAAAAAAATATACATATTTTTTTGTTTTAACGTTAAGAGAAAATATTCTCGAAATCCTTTTCCAAAAAGAATGTACCTAAGCCGACGTTTCCCTTCACTGAATTGGTTTACAAACGGTTTAATTGAGCGTCGATCCAAACAAACCGTTGATAATGGGGCAAAGCGTTGAGCCTCGCCGAAGCGCAATGGTATTGTTCTATCCACAAAACCCATCACCGGGTGTATTAACCGACCCCGATGTACTGGCAATAAATATTGGAATGTAAATGAACCTTCATATATAATTAATAACTAGGAACATCACGGTCGTAATGCCTTGGCGAGATGAGGTGGGTGCAGGGTGGCCCGTAACGGGAAAATTACCTCGGTTTTTACAAAATTTCCCTGTACGGATTCATTTTGTTTAGAAGGTTTGTAATTTAATTTAGTGCATTTGTAGAGAAGGTGAGTTTAGTTTTGAAAATGTTTTTTTTTTAAATTTATAAAGTAGAAGTGGCACAATTGTTGACACTTTTGCAACGATTTAACTAAAAGTAGATAGCCGATCCAGAAAAAATGTAATAATATATTAAGCATTTTTTTTTAGCGAAATGGGCCGCAGGAACTGAATAACTGAGTGATACACATGGTGTTAAAAGGTTTGTGGAATTCAGGATATTAATTTGCAGAAATAAAGTAAAACGTTCTTAAGATGGCATGCCTTAAAACGCTTAAATTTATATATCTAGTTTGGGTTTTTAATAACATCACAAATCATATCTTTTCAACGTGATATGGAGTTGAAAATTTGCCAAGTTATTTAGTCTTATAAAGATACAATTTTCAGAAAAACGATCGACCGATTTCATTAACTCGTTTCAAAATGGCGGCTATTTAAACTTTTTAACTTCACTGGTAAACCGTTAACTTTACTTAAAAATCATCTGAGACAAAAAGTTTTTAATGACAAACAAAATGGGATTTGCGTTTTTTTTTGTTATGTTTTGACCTAAGCGAAAATTGTTTTAAATCAATTTTGAAACGAACAAATAAAATCGATCGATTAGGTTTCTCAAATCGCGTTTCTTTAACATCAAGTAACATGCAAACTTACTGTTAGAAAGATTTTATAATTTTTGTTAAAAACACAAGAGGACATAACTTTGCAGGGATTTGTCTTCATTTATACAAGTACAATATTATCCTAAATTCCAGAATAATTGAATAAACAACTTCTGTGTTTCAACTATACAAAACTAGAAACGTTTTTAATAAATTAATTGTGGCGCACATGCCGTTTTAAAAATGTGGTTGCATCTTTCAGAACAAACCGTTTATATAAACATACGTTTAATATGTTAATACTACCACTCGTCCTTCGTTTTGATTTTGTTTTACAGAAAATCATTATAATCGGGAAATAAGATATTGGGTTTAAATTTAGTACACACCTACGCTACTTCCTAGTAGGCTATAACCAATAAAAAACAACTTTTACTTTCTCACTATACTATAGTATAGAGAAAGTATAGTGATAGCAAAAACAAATCGATGTTGAGATTTTTGTGGAAATATCCGTTTTGGGACACCCTGAGTCCAAAAAAGTGGTTTTTACAAAATGTCTGTATGTATGTCTGTATGTATGTATGTCTGTAAGTATGTATGTCTGTATGTATGTATGTCTGTTTGTACGTCTACGTATACAAAGCTAGAGCGAAAACTATTCGATTGATTTCAAACAAATTTGCACCTTCCACGTCAAGTAGGTCTGTATAGATGCACGAAAAACGGATTTGAAAAATTTCAAAAAACAATCCCGATTTTGGCAAAAAAAACCCTAAAAAAAATCAGTTCTTTTTTTATAAAAAAAAACGGCTCTTACGATTTTGAAAAGATTTGGCTTATTTGTAGCCTTTAATGTACCCTACCATGTGCATAAAACAGCATCTTTCTAAAAATTCTCGATTAGCTAATAATAATAATAATAATAACTGATTTTGGGGTTTTTTGGCCATAAAGGGGGTTCTTTTCAAAAAATTTCAAAACCTTTTTTCGTGCATCTATACAGCCATAATTGACGTGTTTGGTGCAAATTTGTTCGAAATCGATGGAATAGTTTTCTCTCTAGATAATTATTATTATTATTAGTTAATCTCCTACTTTAATAAATCACCTTATTTAAATCACCTTAAAATCCTAATAAATCACCTCTCCTACCCTACCTACAATAAAATTATGAAGTCACAGTGAATCTGTTTAGTAATTTAAATGCGTTTGTGAGAAAATATGTGCCAGTTCCTGGTACCGTTTATTTACGTTGTTTTTCAACATGGAAATCAATTTAGAAACATATTTGTATGCACATTTTTCTTAAAACAAAGCAGTAAACAAGCTGGTAAATTTTATATCACATTTTTTTAAACCTATATAGTCAGTAAAATTATCAAAATGAAATTTAAATGTATATTTTACAACTGACTGTACACATATAATAAAATCGTGTCTTTTTATGACGTCATCAACCGAGAACGGCTGAACGTATACAGCTGGAGTTTTATCTGTTAGGCGCAGCACACAGATACCGGCGCGAATGCTACCACTTGAGCAAACCGCTACTAACCTGACTAAAAACATCAGTACCCGGTACGTCCCTGTTTAACACGTTCACTGCTGAGGACGCACGTGTGAGCTTGACACTGAACACTATGAGAAGCATAGTGCATTGCGTGCTTCGCACGCCAATCCCCATATCGGGAGTATTTTCAAAACACATAGCATTGCGTGCATCGCACGCTAACTCCCGTATTGTGAGTATTTTCAATACAAAGCGAATTGCGTGCTTAGCACGCCAATTTTAAACCTATGTGCTATGGACGCACATGTGAGCTTGACACTGATGAGAAGCGGCCTACGCACAGTGCATTGCGTGCTTCGCACGCCAATCCCCATATCGGGAGTATTTTCAAAACACATAGCATTGCGTGCTTCGCACGCTAATTCCCGTATTGTGAGTATTTTCAATACACAGCGAATTGCGTCCTTAGCACGCCAATTTTAAACCTATGTGCTATGGACGCACATGTGAGCTTGACACTGAACACTATGAGAAGCGGCCTACGCACAGTGCATTGCGTGCTTCGCACGCAAATCCCCATTTTGGGAGTATTTTCAAAACCCATAGCATTGCGTGCTTCGCACGCCAATTTTAAACCTATGTGCTATGGACGCACATGTGCGTCGGCTTTAAAATATTAGTGATTATTACGTAGAAAGGTTCAAAAATAAAAAATAAAGTAATTTCTACTCATTTAGTCTATAAATATAAAAAATAAAAGGCCAGCTCCTAGCATAGGAAATAAGAAATTTGCGTAGCACTGAACGTGTTAAGGGTGAGGTAAAATTCCACTAGTTCGTTTGAAGGATGAGTCACATTAGAAAGCGGTGTGGGAAATATTTTTTTCTCCACTTCACCCTTTTCCACACAAAAAGCGAGGCAAAGTGCCAGGATTCACTCCGATATCTGTACTTCACGGAAGGTTCAAGAGAGATCAGCAATCGAAAAAGTCCATTCGAGCAAAAGTGGTGACGCCATTAGTGACCAAAGACGACTACTTCGCCCTCTTTTGGACGCATTACAGCTTAAAACTTTAGACTGGTAGCGCCTTTACTCTATTTGAGATACTCATTGAATTCAGTAGGCCTTCGACGTCTTCAAAATGGCCACCGAGCCGATTCCGAAGGCTGCATAGTTTAGGAGTTACGGATACAAAAAGTGAGCTTTTTCCTAAACATTTTGGTTTACCCACTTCTTAAACGGACGTAGCTTTTCAAAAGTAGGTGTTTGGAAAATAATGAGACCACGTTGACGATTGGAAATTTAATTCTCCTCAACTTTCATGCTTGACATGTGTTTCTAAGGAGACGAAAATGCAAAAAGTTTTATTTTGAGGTATTTTCGGTCGTGGTCAAAGTCGCGGATACAGCTAGTATTTACATAAAATCTTATTATAATTTTAATATCATAATTTAACTAGGGGCTCTGCCCCTGGACGCTTCGCGTCCCAACCCCGCCTCGGCCTTAGGCCTCAGATGGCTGCTTCGCTTCGCTCGCAGTTGGGAAATTCGCTAAAGAATCTCGTTAATCTTTGGCTCGTTTGTACATAAGTGACCGAGCATAAATCAGCTGTTTTATTTGGCAGCTGGCTCAAACTCATTAAACATTATCTCCATAAGATTAACATGGGAAATTTTAAAGATTGTTTGCCGGAGCTCTTTCTCGGGTTAATAGCGGTTAAAGGGATGATTGGATCTTGAATCTGACGGAAAATCTCTACTTTGAAATTAAATTTTCTACAACTTTTGTATTTAACATTTTTTGCTATCTCTTACCGCTTTCTTACTAAATACGCTCAAAGTGGGAAAATGAAGAAATTGAAAAAATCTAAAAAATATTTTCCGCCCAAAAGGTGCTTTCAAAATTAAAAAAATTTAACTTCTGGCAATTTTCCCAAACGTTTCTCGTCGAGAGCTTTAATTCAAGTATAAGGTTGAGGGGGGTCCGATTACGGGAAGTGCCTAATAATTAATGTCAGTGAATCAGTGAAACCGTCTAGCTTTAAGGACGTTGGGCGGAGCTTCCCTTCTCGGATGAATAGTGGCTAAATGGAAGATTGGATCTTAAATCTGATGAAAAATGGTTAATCTGAAATTAAATTTTCTACAACTTTTGTATTTAACATGTTTTGCTATCTCTTACCGTTTTCTTACAAAACGCGCTCAAAGTGAAAAAATGAAAAAATGTAAAAAATCTTTCCCGCCCAAAAGGTGCTTCCAAAATTTAAAAATGTTAACTTCTGGCAATTTTCCCAAACGTTTCTCGTCGGGAGCTTTAATTCAAGTATAAGTTTGATGGGGGTCCGATTACGGAAGTGCCTAATAATTAATGTCAATGAATCAGTGTTACCGTCTAGCTTTATATAAGTAGATAATACAATTATTTCACAATACTTAAAAATAAAACAATTTTATTTGATCTGTTATATTTAGTTTCAAAATTATAATTTTTGTTTCTACTATCTACAATTACTTAACAAAGACAAATTGTATTTACTATTTTTGTTTAAATCCTATACCATTCCTATACCATTATGGTTAGATGGCCAATAAGTGGTTTATGTTTTCTGTTTATTTCTTGTAGCACAGTTGTTTATGTATAGGCCTAGTCTTGCAACGTCGTGCGTTATTTTCCCAAAACTCGAATGATGGCGAATGTCCGACCAAACGATTGTAAAAAAAACCGTCATTAGAAACTGACTTAAATTTGTTTTCCTAACACAATTATATTTTGTAGTTTCCCGACAATTCAATAATTATGAAACACATTAGGAATTCATGTAGGCCTACTGCCCCTCGTTGGTACGATTTAGTGTTTTACGCAAAGACCAATCTATATAAATAAAATTTTGTGTCTGACTGTGATTTCAAAATATAAGCTTTTTTCTAAGCTCATATGTTTATTCAAACATTACCAAAACCTCAACACACATTTATAAATTTTTTGTCTTTTTGTTTGGCCGAGCTAATCTCCGGAACGGCTGAACCGATTTTGACGAAAGTTTCATTAACATTTATAGGACTTTTCGGAGAATATTTTAGCCTACTTTTTTATTCTGAAAATAATTAAAATTCCTGTTAAAAATGTAAGAACCAAATACAACATTAGGGATTTTGTGTTACAAATGTTGGGGATATTGTGTGTCTGTTTCGTTCCATGTCTTACATTATGTACAGGTTACAGCTAACCCCCCCCCCCCCCCCACCCCCCCCAAACTTAACATTTCCGTAAACATTACTATTAAAATTTAAAAAATTACGAATTTTGTATTTTGCATTGGCATCACCATAATTATGTCACCGTAGGGCTTGGCGGGCGGAGCGAGCACGGGCAGAGCCCTTAGTTCTATGTTAAAACAAAGAGGAAAAAATTTCGCCCAAAACTGTGCAAATGACTACATTACCTAATATTTTGTACAATTTCAATCTGACAATTGGTAAAAAAAATTTATTTAAATTTCAAAACATTTGACTTATTCAACAAGTATTTCAAGATAGCCACTTAGAACGTTCGTGCTGGTGGAAACAATTGTTTATATTTAATTTTAAAAGAAGCGCTTCTATTAAATTCTGAATCCTTTACTCCTTTAAGGGGAGCAGACCTCAAAAAAATTTTTTTAAAACGTTTATTTTTATTTTTATTGATGATTGTAGCTTGTTTTTTGCTCTTTAAATTGATATATAACACAAGACATATTTCATTTGCATTAGATAACAGAAAAATGTTTTTCTGAAACCATGCATGCGCGATATTGCTACGTAACACATAATATGATATGATTCGCTATTTTGTGTTTTGCAAATAAATCCATTTCTCCGAAAACAGTGTTTTTTTTTTTTTTTTTACTAAATGTACTTTTTTCTCAATAACCGTTAAAGCTAGGACCTTTAAACTTTACACACACATGTAGGGCGTTATTATACATAACCACTCCAGTTGGTTTTTATAAATACCAAAAAAACAAAAAGTTAAACAATATTTTATGGGAACTTTTACGGTGAAAAAATGTATACTTATGAGACAAATTTTACCGAACAAATAAATTAAGATAAAACAAAATCCTCTTGAGGAAATGTTGACAAAGGAAGTAGGAAATGATGGTAAACATTTCAGATCTCTAGCTCTAATGGTTTTTTTTTAAAAAAAAGGTACATAAGCTAACATGACGGAAGATAGGGAGGTCTGCTCCCCTTGAGGAATTTAATTTACATCAAAACAATTAGCAATAGAAGTTAGTACATCCCCCCAAACAAGATGTTTAGGGAACAAGTTGGTAAGTTTAGGGACAAGTCTGCCCCTATTTTTTGAAGCTATTATAATATGGGTTGCCTGTCAAGAGTAATTACTAGCAGCCGGGAGATTTTGTTTAACTCTGTGTAAACCCCCGAATACAATATTTCAAACAAACCAAGGACACGGAACGGTTCGCACAAACATATATTTCCTTCTCTATAAGACGGAGGATCGTTTATCCGAACAAATCGATACATTACATTATTCACAACTGTTTACTTCGAATGCGTGCACGCACTCGCATACCACACACTCTGCGTATAATCGTCGCACTTAAACGCGTTCTAGGCCGGGTACATTTTTTCCTACAGTTTATGTTCAGACCAACAGTCCGGTAATTACACCTCGTTATAAATTATACCCGCGTCGCGCAAATATTTCTATAAAAACGATATTATATAATTTCTTTCTAATAATGGCGCTACAACGACTGATAGTAAATTGCGAGACACGTCCATTAAACGTTAATTATGCATACGGCACTGTTTTTAATTGATACGTTACGTTATTGACATTTTAATTATTAATTTTTGTTTTAATATTAATGTTTTCTATAAATAATTAAAATGTATTTATATAGTAAATATATATTATTTAATAGTTTTTATAAGTGATTTAATATTAAATAACCATTATTCAACCGTGGAAAGTTGTTGCATGATTTTATGAAATAAACGTTCCGATAATAAATTACCGTTGGAAAATATTGGAAACCTTTAGGAGACCAATTTTGTAAACAAGTTTTTTTTAAATATATTTTCACGAAACCGACTTATTAAAAAAAATAATAAGAACACGTAATTTTCTAATTTATTTACCTGCATCACTTGTAAAAATAAATACGAGGGCAGTTACACTTTAAAATATTTTTAACTTCCGACTCTCGGACCTCTGACATGAAAACGCAACGCTTTTTTCAAATGTCAATACTGTACCTAGTTTTATAAACGAGATAATAAAAGGTGACTCTGAGGGTGTAATTTTTGGTACGTTACTCAAAGCGGTATTTACAAATTCTCTCATTGGAGATAAAATTTACAAATTTCAGATTCATTTTGTAAGTAAATAAACTATGCAAAGTAATTTAAGCGTGTAATTGTTTCTCTGCAAATTTCAAAATAACCTATGTGTTTCATTCGAATTTGTAAATAACAATAATGTTTTCCCGTCTTTATAATAGGAAATTGTTTGTTATAGGCAAATTATGTTTTCTAAATAACCATTTTATTAGTTTAAAATATTCGTAAACATAGCAATATACTCTGGTGAATCTGTACTGCATTTATATTTCTGTGCCAACATTGGCGCGTTGTGGACAAAACTCATCTTAAAAAAACTATTTTAATGGCGTAGGCTAAAGAGTTTATTTGAAAATGTAATTTCTCCAAAGAATCTACTCTGCCAATTATTTGCTCGCACATAGAATGGTTTATTTATATATAGTTAATAAATTAAGAAGTCTTCCTACCTTAGTTTTCCCAGATTGAGGAGTCGCCGTGTTGATCACAATCGCATAGATGTCCACCTCGTACCACTCCGGTCCAGCTTCTCTATCGAGCACCTCAGCCGTCGACACAATACCCAACTTAGTATCGATATCAAATAATCGATCAGGTTGTTTCCCCAATCCAGTAACATTGGTCACATAATACTCGATCTCCGCTCCTGAATTATCCCTCAACCGCGCACTCAACGTCATCACACTTGTTCCCACGGGTTCGTTTTCGTAGACACTTCCCGTCAGGGTATCCGTATCGAACACGGGACCGTTGACGTTTCCGGTAGCTATGATCGTAATGTAGGCGTCCGTCGATTTACGTTCGGATTGGACGTCCTCGTCGGTCGCTTTTACCGCGATCTGATAACGGGCTTCGGGGTCGGGGATGAATCTCTTTAAAATAACCGCTCCGCTGTCACGGTTCAGAGTGAATAGATCGGTATTGCCGGAGACTAGATCGTACGTTACTTTACCGTTCTTACTCGAGTCTAAATCTCTCGCGAAGACGTTCATCACCAACAGTCCGTCTTCCTCGTGTTTATAAGACCACGGTTTGTTCATCGACGGAAGTATGGCTGCGTTCATCGACACAAACATTGGTGCGTTGTCGTTAGTGTCTTCTACAATCACTGTGACTAACTTCTCGGCTGACAGACGGGACGATTCCGGTAGAGCTTGATCCGTCGCTACCACCGTAAGTCGGAAGGTATCCACTGCTTCCCGGTCTATCGGTCTTTGAGTGTGTATTACGCCTGTTTTCGGATTGATCTGGAAGTGTAATATCCCCGGGTTTAACGGATCTTCCGGTTCCTGTCTGGAGATTGCGTAGCTGATTTTACCGTTAATTCCTGAATCCGGATCCTCCGCGGTGACAGTCACTATGGGTGTGTTGATAGCGACGTTCTCGGGAAACTGTCTGACTATGGCCGTGTTTGGGAACGCTGGAGGGTTGTCGTTACAGTCTTCAACGTTTACGGTGAACAATATTGTTGAAAATAGTTTCGGGTTGCCGTTATCTGAAGCGGTTATGTTCAGCACGTAAGTACTGAGTTCTTCGTAGTCTAGTTTCTTGTGAAGGTAGAGAGTGCCGCTGGTTGGATCTACGTTGAAAGCGTCCCGACGGTTGCCGGAACCGATGGAAAAGACGACTTCACTGTTTATACCTAAATCTGCGTCCGTCGCGCTGAACTGAGTCAACTTTGTATTCACTGGAGTATTTTCCAGGACGGAAATTTTCGTTTCTGTTTGGGTGAATTGCGGAGCGTTGTCGTTTTCGTCCAGAACGTCGATGACTACCGACGCTGTCGAACTGAGGCTTCCGGCGATGGCGGCATCTCTTGCGACCACAGTCAGTACATACCTCGAGGTTGTTTCTCTATCCAGCAGTTTAGCGATGGTTATTTGTCCGGTAGATTCGTCAACTGAGAAACGTCCTTCTTCGTTGCCTTTCGATAACGTGTAGAAAACGTCCCCGTTTAGGTCTTCGTCGGCGTCCGTTGTGAAGACGCGTATCACCTGCGTACTCACGCTGGAACCTTCGGATATCTGCACCCTGTACGGGAGTCGGAGGAACTGTGGTGCGTTATCATTGACGTCCGTCACGTACACATTAACATTTACTTTATCCTTCAGTCTGGTCAAACCGTTATCACTGACGATAGCCTCCAAGGTGACGTAACTTTGTCCTGTCGTTTCCAAAAGCGCTTCACGATCAAAAACGTGTAAAGTTTTTATAAAACCGTTCTTGGGATCTATAGCGAAATCGTGTTTAGCGTTCGACATTGAAAACGTCAACTCTGCGTTTCTTCCTATATCACTATCAGTGGCCGTCAGTTTGCCCACGAACGAATCTGGAGGTTCGTTTTCGCGTATGTGAAACGTGAAGGTCGAGTTTGTAAATTCCGGACTGTTGTCGTTCTCGTCGATAACGTGTACTACGACGGGAACTACTGAACTTCTAGGCGGGTCTCCATGGTCGCTAGCCGTCACCGTCAGGCTGTAATAGTCGCGCTCTTCTCTGTCCATCGGGTTTTTAACGTACATGTAACCGTCCGGAAATATGCCGAATTTTTCTTCAGTGTTTCCTTCCGTTATCGCGTAAGAGACCAGTCCGTTCGAGCCGAGATCAGCGTCGGATGCGGTCAGTATGAAAAACCTATCGTTCACTGGTGTTGATTCCAACAAGGACGTTTCGTAAGAAGTATGATCGAACACTGGAGTATGGTCGTTAACGTCTTCAATAGTGACGACTAAAATATGTTTTGAGGACAGCGGTGGTTCGCCCGAATCTAAAGCGGTCACTTCAATGTTTAACTTAGTTCCAGGTTCTGCGTGGATCGGCCTGTTTAAATAAATTACTCCAGTTGCTTCCACTATTCTAAATTGTTCTTCAGGATTGAAAGTTAAACTATAACTGACCCTACTGTTAACTCCGGCGTCTTTGTCTCTTGCACGGGCTAGGTAGACCTCCTGCCCGACGGCGGCGTTCTCAGGAAGGTGCACTTCGTCCTTATCACGAGTAAATAACGGCTGATTGTCGTTTTCATCCAAAACAGTAATATTTACAACAGTTTTCCCGTAAGAAAGACCAGCTCTAGCGGCCACTGTTAAACTATACACGGACAGCTGTTCCCTGTCAATTCTGTTGGCGGTTGTTATCACTCCTGTGTGTTCGTCTATTTTAAAACTACGGTTAGGATCACCAAATAGTATAGAATATCTTTCGGAACTCTGTTGGTAATTTAAATTACGTATTTGTACTCGTCCAACTTCCCGGCCGATTGACGGTTCCCGTTTATCGTGATCCTCTGTAATCTGAAAGGAGTAACCACCGTACGAATCAAACTCTAACATTTCCACGTGGGCGTCCTTAATAATCTCGACTATCGCATCCTCCATTGCTTTACGTTCGCCTTTATCTTTCGCGGAAATTTTCAATCTGTAAACTACTTTTTGTGAATTTATCAAAGAAGCTTTTAGCGAAATTACACCCGAGCGATCGTCTATCTGAAACATACCCTCGCTGCCGCTTTCAATGCTGAACCTTATAGCCGCGTTCTCACCCTCGTCAATGTCTTTAGCCGTGACGCGTATCAACGAAGAAGCTACGGGAGTATCTTCACTAATTTGGACGAAATAATGTTGTGGATAAAATTCTGGGCTGTTGTCGTTCACGTCTTGCACGGACAGATAAACAGTGGCTGTCGAAGATTGAGGGGGTGTACCTTGGTCGCGGGCTATTACTTTAATAACATAATTAGGGGTTGTTTCGCGATCAAGTTTAGTTTTTATTGTTAACTGACCGGTCAGCGAATCTAGGCCGAACATTCCGGGGTATTTTTGTTGAACGTCAGAATGTAAACTGTACGTGACGCTACCGTTTGTGCCTTGATCGTGATCTGTCGCCGTCAACATTGCGACCAGAGTATTCGGCGTCGTACTCTCTGACAGGCTGACGTTGATTTTTTCTTGGGAAAACATCGGTTTCTCATCGTTCTCGTCTAATATAGTCACTTTTAACTGAGTGTACGCCCATTTAGGGTTAGGCCCTCCGTCCCTAGCCGATATCCTTAATTCTACCGTACCTTGTACTTCCCTGTCCAGAGCTGCTTTGGTTGTAATTAATCCAGAATTGGTATCCATGTCGAACCATTGATGATCGTTTCCAGACACGAACGAGTAGTAGATCTGTGCGTTGACTCCGGTGTCTTCGTCCGTTGCTGTTATACCTGCGACGTACGTCCCGGGAGGTGCTAGTTCACTTAAAATCGCCGAGTACTCACTTTTCTCGAACACCGGTTCATGGTCGTTAACATCGTTCACGTGTATGATAAGGAACGCAGTAGCCGTTCTAGGAGGAGAACCCTTATCAGTCGCTACTATGGTTAGATTATATTTATTAGTATGTTCCCTGTCCAACACACCGTTCACACGAACAATATCAAAGCTCTGACTGTACACTAACCTAAAATGATTTCTTTCGTTGCCAGTTTTTATTTCTACTTTAGTTTCACCGTTCAAACCTTCGTCCTTATCTTCTACCAAAACAGCGGCGACGACAGAGCCGTTGACGGCGTTTTCGTCCACCGTGGCGAAACCGGCCGTCGATGGAAAATATCTAAATTTGATAACAGGATCGTGATCGTTAGCGTCGACTAAATTGACAGTAACGTACGTTCGGCCGTCTTGCCGCGGTGAACCGTGGTCTCTAGCGTGCACAGTAAACACACAACTTTTCGGACAACTACTCCCAGATTTTGTCTGAGGCAGTTGGATACAATTCTGTTGCGGACAGTCTAAAGGTTCCGACGTTGAAATCACACCCGTTTCTGGATCTACTGTAAATTTTCTTTCCGTGTCCGAAAGGAAGTAAGTAATTTTTGAATTGTCACCGATATCGTTATCAGTAGCGGTTACTTGTAAAACAACCGTTCCTGGTGGAACGCTTTCGTTCATTGAAACAATATAATCACTGTGGGCGAAAATTGGAGGATTGTCGTTGACGTCTAATATAGTAACATTCACTTGTAAATAACCAAACCTAGGACGTTCGCCGCCGTCTTTGGCCGAAATATTTAACTGATAAAACGATCTAGTTTCCCTGTCCAATTTTCCGGTCGTTTGTAGGTGTAAATACGACGTTTCACCGCTAGGGTTGGCTGTAACCTCTAGTCTGAATTTATCGTCTCTGTTGCCGGCTACTATTCTATAATCGTCCGACACTCCGTTGGTACCCGTGTCGCGATCCGTCGCCGCGTCCAGTAGTAGACGGGTCCCGGCCGCGGCACTCTCGGAGAAAGTCACCGCGATACTAGATTCGGGAAATTCAGGAGCGTTGTCGTTAACATCCACGACTACTATTCGCACTTCGATAGGATAAGTAGGTCGACTCGATAACACGACTAAATCGAATCTATCGTTAGATAAATTTTCACGATCGAGAACTACGGTCGTTTTTATCTCGCCCGTCGTAGAGTTCATGGTAAACTCCCTAGGTTGTTCGTTGAACCTGTAAGTATACCCGGGTTTTATCGGTATCGCACCCACTACCGTCCCTCTGGGCTGTCCTTCTAATATTTCTAATTGTACTCTAGTGTCCACAGCCCGGGATTGCATTTGCGCCGCCGAACCGTAATCCGGGTTCATCGGGGAACGTTTTCTTCCCGGACCGGGACCTTGTGCGGCGATCACAAGACATTGTCCCGCCAGGAGTAACACCAAACTCCCCCAAACACTCCGTCTCTTTTTGCACACCATCACTGATCCATAAACACTCTCGTTGTCCTAAGTGACATTATGTTATCAGACACAATACACAACACATCACTTTGCAATATCACTTCGTATCACTTAATATAATCCACTGCCACTCGGTTGTCCGTTTAACACGTGCGCTCCGTCTTGATTAGACAACGACCGACCGCTCGCCCGTTCAGTATACAACTGACTCTCGGAACGTTCTCCGGCCGCTCCCCCCTCCTCAAGCCCGCCGGGGGATTATATGGCCGCAAATAGATGGGCCTAGGCTAGCCAGGTATTCAACATGGCGGCAACAACCTGCATCTCCGCTCTCGCTTACACACTCGCATACCCCCCGCCGTCTCTCTCACTCCGAGCCGAGGAAGACTTGGGCCTCTTGCATACAGCCGAATTTATGCGAGCCGTTGTTGGCTTTTTTCTCTCTCTTCTTCTCTCTCGCTCTTTTCTCTCTTGTTCGTCTGAAATAAAGGAATGCCAGATTACTCGCTTTACCTGGGCCAGAACTTATCTAACAGTTAACTAATTGTTTACTTCTTGTTCAGACAAATTCTTTAACTTCTTTTTGTTCTGATAAGAACCGTTGCTACTGATTTGGTCTAGTTGGAATGTATAAATGAATAAATAGTTACACAGTATAAATAATGTTAACTTGTAGCATTTTAGTACAATTAACACAAACTGAACTAGGAAAAAATGATTAAAAATTAGACCTTCTTTAAATTGTAAAATGAAATGCTTTTAATTTATTAACTTGAACTATAATTGCTCAATTAAATAACAGGTAATTTTAATTAAATTTGTTTATGTTAGTTCTTTCAAATATCACAATCATTATAGTTTTAGCAGTTATTACAGTAAAGGAAGAAAAATAAATGTCTCAAGAATGTTTTGAATCCAATAAAAAACTGCAATAAGTAAAAACAAAATGAACTAAGCTAATTAAAACAAAATACGATATTGCATTTTAATGATAGTACGCTTACGTTGCTAATAAAATTACAACAAATAGAAATATTTCTTTTCTAATTTATATTAGAATTGAAAAATACATCAATTAATTATTAACATCTTAAGAAATTTTATCACATGCTAATAAATAATTAGTATCTGAGCGACGGAGTTTGCCTATCGGGAGTGGGAGATTAATGGAAGTGGAAAAGCCTATCTTTGAAATGTTAATGTAATGCACCTTTTCTCAAAAACTATTCAATGAGTTTAAATGAAACTTTTTACACGCAATATTGGACTTAGTACGAATCTACTACGACAAAGATAAATAAAATCTAATATTGTATTTGTAGACACATCCGATTGCTATTTTATATAATATTATTATTAACACTTGCCTTAACAATCCTTTTAAAGCCTTCTTAAAGGATTGCTGAGGCAAGTTTTAAAAAAATATTATAAATAAAATCCATTATTGCATTTGTAGCCACATCTGATTGCTATTTTATATAATATTAGTATTTATACTTGCCTTAGCAATCCTTTTAAAGTCTTCTAAAAGCATT
>JAGFPH010000450.1:492231-512435 GCA_018207615.1 Philaenus spumarius
ACCCCTAAAACCATAAATATTGTTTGTTTTATATCTCAAAAACCATACGGCCTAGGAACGTCGATTTTGGTACACAAATTTTGTTACTCATAGGTGCTAAAGTCGCACTAAGAAATGATTTTAAAATATTTCGCGTTTAAGGGTTTGATACAACACCTGAAACCATCAATATTGTTTGTTTTATATCTCAAAAACCAAATGGCCTAGGAACGTCGAATTTGGTACACATAGCCTATTGTTCATAGGCCTTAGATTTGAAATTAGAAATAATTTGGAAATATTTTGCGTTAAGGGTTGAAACAACCCCTAAAACCATAAATATTGTTTGTTTTATATCTCAAAAACCACATGGCTTCGGTCATGTAAATAATGAATAAATATTTATATTTGTCATACCAATTTTTTTTATAGCTGCTGTACCCGTCTTCGGTCAGGTAAATAAGGAAAACTTATTGCAGCTGTCGTACCCGGCTTCGGTCGTGTAAATAAGGAACAGATGGTTATATTTGACATACATAAGTTAAATAATTTATAGATGTCGTACCATACTTAGTTTAGGTAAATAAGTGAATCTTTTTTATAGCTGCCGTACTAGGATTCGGTCAGGTAAATAAGAAAACACTTTTCTTTTTAGCTGTAGTACCAGGCTTAGGTCAGGTAAATAAGTAAAACTTTTTATAGCTGTCGTGCCCGACTTCAGTCAGTTAAATAAGGAAAACTTATTACAGCTGTCGTACCTGGCTTCGGTCATGTAAATAAGGAACAGATGTTTATATTTTTGTCATACCAAATTTTGTATTGCTGTTGTCTTCGGTCAGGTAAATAAGGGAGACTTGTTTTTCTGTCATACCCGGCATCCTTCATGTAAATAAGTAAAAAAAAAATACGAATGACGTAAAAGACTTAGTTAAGGTAAGTAAGTGAAACATGTTTATACCTGTCTTTATAGCTTTTTAGCTGTTTTTTATAACTTCTATAATAAAATAATAAAAACATAATTTTAAAAAACGTACTACTTAAATCGCATTATACAGTAAATACAAATTTATAAACACCTTTTAGAAAATACATTTTTTTCTTTAATCTGCACATCGCTCTAAAAATAAAAAAATAATAATTTTTTTTTAAAAATAAACCAACTTCAAAAAAACAAAAACAACAAAATGCTGAAACTAAAAAGTAAAAAATAATTAGTATATTGAGCAAACGTAATTTATTCAAAGCCGATAAAACCAAATTTTTGAAGTCGGTGCCAAATTTACATAGAATTTAACACTATTTTAGTTCTTCTGAATCTACTACTCCTCAAATTTCATATCCATTTCTTCAATCGTTAAAAGATACAATGATCGCTCAGAAATACGTTCTTTTCTCCATTTTCCAACAGCTTATCACAAATTCACAAAACAATTAAAACCAAATTTATGGAAATTTGGACATTATGTCAGTAGGGTCAGCTATTAATAAAATATTTCTTAGAAAGCCAGTTTATTCAAATTTGTATGATTTAGCAAATATTTTTGTTGAAAATTTAAGTCAACTAGGTATAAATACATTACATAAATGCTCACAACGTCGTAAATTCATTTAGGCCTACATTTACACGAATAAAATGAATTCAGAGTTGTGTCTTGCATTTAATCAACTAATGTAAAAGTGAGTTTACGTCCGTACATGCAATAGCATGTATGCGTACGTGAGTAACATATAATATAACAGCTAATTTCACTCATAATCGGTAATACTTAAACAAACCCAGCATAGATTATACTTTGGGGTTATGTTTACAACTGCAATCATTATAATTTCTTGTAAAGTTTATTTATTAAAATAAATTAATAATAAATTTGGCGCCGACTTCAAAAATTTGTTTGTATCGGCTTTGAATAAATTACGTTTGCTCAATATACTAATTATTTTTTACTTTTTAGTTTCAGCATTTTGTTGTTTTTGTTTTTTTGAAGTTGGTTTATTTAAAAAAAAAAAAATATATTATTTCTAGTTGATGTGTCGGGATTTTTAAAATTTTATAATTTGTGATTATGAAATAGAAAACTCTGTATTATTGAAATATTTAACCAAACTTAACACAATAGATGCTGAGGAAACTTTTTACATTAACAAATATCATAAAATAATTGTAAATAACGAATCATTACAAAATTGTAAATTAATGTAAACAAAAATAATGCGTTGTTTGAGATTATTAGTAGTTTAGTTATATAGTTAATTTTAGGCTAGTTAAAATAACGCTAGGCATTTATTTGTTATGCATTACTAATGTAACGTAGTAAGCCACGCCCCTTTTAGTTTTGTATAAATACGGAGCATAAAATACACTATTAGGTTAGTTATAGTTTGATTATTGTGAATCCCTGAAGATGGCAGCTTTGTCGATGAAACGCGTTTGTGATGCCGTTATGAAGTTGTATTCTATCGATCGGTCTAATACGTTAACGGGTAAAATCAGACCAAATGGGTAGAAAATGTGAAGGGATTTTTTGAAAAACTGAAAAAACGCTAAAACTTTCTCAATGTGCAAAATATGGCAATCTCTTGAGAGTAGAGCCACAAAATTCGTTTAAAGGTGTTTTGGTGACACCGATAATTAGAACAAAGGGTGGACAGAATTGTTGTTGAGGAACGTATTCATTTAAACTCCCTTAGTAGGCACGGCATCTAATCAGTTCAAAGCTATTGTAAACCTACTAAGCTTTATCTAAAAATGTTGAACAACAAATTTGTTGAACGTCCGACTCTAACTGGATCAAAATTAGGTTACTTGACAAAAATACATTACCGACTTTAGTAGACAGAAAAGTCGAGCCTGTTTCAAAATTGTTGTAATTCTTCTAAATATTACCGAAATGTTTGCCCTGAAACTTTCCCTTGACTGCGACCCTTAGCCATGGGGATGGAAAAGTAAGTGTTGGAAATGGAAAGTCAAAAACTGGGTAACTCCCTTAGTAGGCACTTATGAAAATCGTTTAAAGTTATTCCGTTGTGTTACACTGTAAATATTGTCTAAAACTTTATTGTAAAACAATTTTTACGACCAATCCTTATTGGAAATAAAATGAGGTAGATGAACAAAACAATCTATTGTTTCGCCCGTCAAAACTTTTGTAAAACTTCTAAATATTGTTAAATTGTTTTGATAACTGCAACACTAAGGCAAGAAAAAACAACTAAAACCCGACTTAGTAGGCTCAGGACGAAATCCATTTAAGGGTCTGCTGTAGTGGCGGCCATCTTGGATTGTTATAACATAAGAGCAATGTTAAATTTCAAACCATTTATTCCGTTTACTTTTTATCATACAATTATTTGCAAGGTCTCATTTTAAGCACAGTCACAATACGCATCCGTCTTGCAATTTACATTTTTTTTAAATGCTTTTGATTTATTATATAATTGACATTTTGTAAGTACAAAGTTTGAATTTTTTTCCTAACACAATAAAAAATTAATAATGAAAAATAAGCAAGATGGATCCGAAATTTTATAAAGAATTTCCAGTTTAATTTCAAGACTCAATTACAAAAGATAGACTTATAAAATGGTTTGAAATGAGGCAATTTCAAAGCGTTCAGCTGCAAGAAATTGCACTGTTTAGATAGGGATACAGTGAGAAGCGGTTGCGTTTCCGGTTGCTTTCTCGTTTACTGGAGCAGACCCTTAAGCTCAATACATGGGCAAACATCTGTTCCACACGGACTTTTTACTTTACAAGAACAAAAATATGTTTGTAGTAGTTCCATTGCTGAACATCCATCGCAACAATCTGGACTCAATTTTCCATCGTTTCATTTTCATACTTCAAGAGCTCTTGAATGAACGGCAAATAAATGAATGGAACCAAACTACACTGCATACAATATTTTCAAAGGATGTTAGTGGCTGTGCGTGGTTACTAAACGATGGAAAATTTTGAGTCCAGATTATTACGATTGATTATGTTCAGCGATGGAACTACTGCAAAAATATTTTTGTTTTGTAAAGAAAAAAGCCCGCGTAGAACAGATGTATAAAATTGATTAAAAGGCCAAACTCGAAGCTTTGTCACTTAACTTTTACGGTCGAAGGTAGTAACTCATGAATGCATGAATTTTTCTTTTTTTTAAATACATAACTTTATTCAGAATTTGTTTAAAGACTTGAGACAGGTCTCATTCTCTTCAAAAAATTGTGAAGTTTATTCAGTAAAAATTTCAAAACGATCCACCGAGATCGACCGAAGTTATAGCAGGTCAAACGTCAAAAATCGTTACAAAAATATTTTTTGTGTTTTAGGTTATGATTGCATTTTTGACAATGTTCCACCATTTGCAGCTTAAAATAAACTTCATATTCGGAATCAGCATCCTCAAAAACATAAAGTTAAACCAAATTTAGCCGTTCACCTACCGTGGTCAACATCTCGTTAAATAAACGTTATTTTAGGGGTTAGCCGCTCACTTATAAACGTATAACTTAGATACCACGGATGCCCGACGTTTGCGGTAAGAGGGCGGAAGTAAAGCAAACAGTAGTTGTCTCATAATCGACTAGTTATCTGCTTTTCGGCTTTCGATTATTTTACAAAGTTTTACAACAATACTTAAGTGAAAAACCAAAAACACATGTAGAGTTCGTCACAGCACAGTTCCAATAGAAATGCATTGACGAACGGTGCACGCCACAATCCGCTGCGAGATTAAAGTTATTTGTAAAGCTTCTAAACATTATCAAACACTTTTGAATAAAGTAGTTTTTTTACTTATTTTTTTATGACGCAAATGAGGGCGCAGAGCGAAAATTTCAGTATTCCCTTAAAAGACACAATTTAGATCCATTTAAAAATTACATTTTTTTAATATGGCAACCCATAGCCTTTTCCTTTTGGGTAAAATCAAGGATTCCTGCCTTCCAATTAATTTTTAGGCGCTGGAGAATATCTAAATAATCAAGGGAATCCGTCAAACTATACAACACTAGCTGCCCGATCCGTCTTTGCACGTACAGTATAGACAAACCAAAGTTAAATGTATATTAACCATAAAAATATATCAATAAATATATTATATACTATGTATTTCTTATGGGGATTTTTATTAACTTTGAACACCCCCCCCCCCCAAACCCGTCCTAAAATTACGAATTTTTTGAAAACCTTTCTTAGCGAGCACCTAGGGCCCTAGAGGAAGCTGCATACCAAATTTCATTCCAATCCGTTCGGTGGTGTTTGAGATTTCGTAATGAGTGTGTCAGTGAATGGTATTTGGATTTTATATATAAGACTAGCTGACCCTTACGGCGTTGCCCGTGGTGGTTGGTATTTTCAGTCTTTTTAACGTAATTGTATTCTTTTTAAGTGTTCAGTCAGTGAGTGGTATTTTATTTTAAAAAAAATAATAGATCTGGTTGGTATTGATCTTAAATAATAAAAGCACTATTGTCATAATAAAAGATCTGAAATTATGATTTTAGTAACTTTGATCCCCCAAACCCCTCCTAAAATTTGGAAATTTTTCATACCCTTTCTTAGTGACCATCTATGGCCCTAGAGGAAGCTACATACCAAATTTCATTCCAATCCGTTCGGTAGTTTTGAAGAAATCGTGATTTTAATAACTTTGATCCCCAAACCCCCCTAAAATTTCAAATTTTTTTAAACCCTTTCTTAGCGAGCGCCTATGGCCCTAGAGGAAGCTACAAACCAAATTTCATTAAAATCTGTTCGGTAATTTTGGAGAAATCGTGATTTAGTAATTTTTACCTCCCAAACCCCCTTAAAATTTCAAATTTTTTAAAACACATTTTTAGTGAACGCTTATGGCCTTAGAGGAAGCTACATACCAAATTTCATTCCAATCCGTTCGGTAGTTTTGAAGAAATCGTGATTTAATAACTTTCATCCCCCCCAAACCCCCCCCTAAAATTTCGAATTTTTTCAAACCCTTTGTTAGTGAGCACCTATGCCCTAGAGGAAGCTACATACCAAATTTCATTTCAATCCGTTCTGTAGTTTTAGAGAAATCGTGATGAGTGAGTCAGTGAGTGTGTGGTATTTCGCTTTTATATATATAAATTACTATCGAACAAAATAATTTAAGTCGGGCTTATACACGGTTCCAACCTATGAGCAAAATAATTCTCTAGTATGTAATCGTAACGTTTAATTATATGATTACATAATTTTAAACAGCAGAATAATTTCATGGTAAAATTACATTTGCTTTAGACCTACTCACCTGGTCCCTGAGTTTAGCGCAACATTTTAGGGTCAGTTACAAGATTTGTTACAAAAATAAACTTAGTGAATCGTATGTTGGGGTACAGCTAAAAAAAAAACAGCTAAACACTAAATTTTCAATGTAAGGTAGATTCTAAACTATTTATCTATCGTATATTATTGAAAAATTCAAATTAATAAAAGAATAGCGCTAACAAATTTAATTCGCCTTTTAAAACAAAAGTTTTATACAAAATCTTTTCGGAATATTTGAAATAATAAAATTTTTATGGGAACATACAGTGTTCTTCTTATATGAAAATCTAAGTAAATGATAAGAAATGAAAAGTTTGAAATCTACCAGGACCAGCAGGAAGAGTAGAAAAGGCGCTTTTTTATTTATTTATTTGGTACATTTGGTGTAAGTTTACAACACGCCTCCCCGCTGAAATCTTTGCAAAAGACGACCTTCGTTTTAGTGCTGCCAACCTAAGCTGACTGTAACTGATTGAATCCTGAAATGTCGCCCAAATTGGTCAGGTTTAGGCTTTGTTACTTTTTTTAATGTGTTTTAGTAACTCATATTGATATTTATTTTTCCCAATTTGTATATAATATCACATATATTATTTCTCAAGACCATTTTTTTTCGGTACGCCATAATTTCCTTAATACATTATCAAATTACATGAATGAGGCATCATTTTGAAGCTTTCCTTAACCGCTACACCGGAAAAATATACAAAATACATTTATACGAAAAAATACAAAAAAAAAAAGAAATAAAGAATCAGAAAGTAACAGTGATGTAAGATCAAGTAAGTTGTAGGGATATTTTCCTAGCGTAGGCAACACTGATAACAATACCCAGCTGGAGAGCTGCCGTTACGCCACTTCAAAGTACGAATGCTTCGCACGGGTCAGCTAGTATTTATTAATTACACGATGTATGTTTAGCTTTACGAATTGGAATAGCGTCAAGTTTGTGACGTTACGCAAAGTATTATAATTTGTTTAGCGCGTTTATTAGTTGCAAATATAAAAATGTTTTCATTTGTTAATTTTATTTTATTTACAATGTGTACGCCATTTATATATATTCATGAATGTATATCTGTCCAAAAATTTGAAACAAGCTGTGACGTCACACGTAGTAATACAATTGCATCATTTTTAGTCCTTAAGACTCAGCAGACCCAGCCACCATCTTGAACTCCCGTAAGAGTAATGTTAAACGCGTAGCAAGATTACTGGAGTAATAATGATCAGACAATTATTCTGAATGTGTCATTGTAAAGGTTAGAACAGTCCGAATGTGGATGTCTTTTAGTTTTTAAAATTCGTTTGTAACTAAATTGGTTCTTTGACTTAACTCAAAATCAAAGTTTGCGATTTTTTTTCTTATTCAATAATGCAAATATCAAAAATGTAAAAAGATCACCACGTTCGAAGTTTAATCAACTTTCAAATGAAAGCAATTTAAATAATTTTGGATAATTTATGACGAAAAAATCCACGTTATCGTTGAAACATGTTCGCGCCGAGTTCCTACTCGATGTTTAGCCTGCACTCTGGCGGTTATTACATCAACTTGTTGCTCGCGGAAAAATACTAGAAAAATAATACATACGTTAATGTTCACTGTGTGGGAGAAAGTTGTGTTAAATAACACATACCATTGTTTCGCATGCACATTTCAGTACGTTTACAGTCAGGGTTACGGCTATAACCCTATATTTTCTGCTTTTATTATAATGCTCTATATTTGCTAGCGGAAGAATGCAAAACTAGCAAACTAAATGCTAGTAGTGTACAGTTTTGCCACTTGGAGGGCTGCGGTCAACTCAGACATATTTTTTCACTCCTGCCGAGCATTAATTCTAAATGTATTATGTCTTGAAATTTATTAAATCTCTCATTTGAATTTTTCAGTTATATACAGGGGTGGCAAAAAGTCCCGGAACAACCCAATATCTTTTTCCAGGTTCCACTTACACAATTGAAACTTTGCAAATTGTTTATGGGTATAAAAAACTACTTTTTTAGAATATGGCTGATTTTTCACCTCCTCTGGGGGACGGCCCGTCAGGAGTCGGTGAAAAATCTTAAATGTAAGCATGGGTTGTTATGCATATCATTTTAAAGGTCTTGATGAGACAAACACAACGACATAATAAAAATGAAAAATGGATGATCCTGAAAAAAGTTATGGCTGTTCAAAGTTTTGATATGCTGCATGTTAAATGAGCCTTATTCTAAGTTTGAGCCTTAACTAAGAGATGAAAAATCAACTGTAGCATAAACAAGTAGTTCTTTATACCCGTAAACAATTTGCAGAGTTGAACGTGTAATACATGGAACATGTAAAAATAAATTAAAAAGATGTAAGTAAATAATTTTTACAACGACAAACAAAAAGGTTTTGTTTTCTGCATTTCAAATGGCTGTCAAGTTATAAGGCAATTTATTTAGTTTTAGAAATTTAAAGTCCTAAAGGAAAATATTAAAGTTGAGTAGTTAATAATAATATCTTAAGAATTATTAGTTATAGGAAGCCTCGATCATTTAATTTTCTACAAAAAGGCTAAGCTCAGAAACTGTAAGAGACTTGTAATTAGGGATATAAAAAAGAAAACTTGCTACTCCCTTATTTCAAAATGGCGGCCGAATGAGTGGAGTCGGCAGCCCAAAATCCCAAAATGTTTTTCTTACACAAAACATCTACCAGAAATCCTATTTAAATTCCTACTTATGACTGTTTTCTACAAAAGCTATTTTAAAACATTCCGGAACATTCCTTTCATTTAGGCTACGTGATTTTTCTACAAATATTTCAAAACAATTAGTGTATTGCCAAGTTAGAACGTAGGCATATACTTCGCCCACTTTTAATTATTACTGCTAGCTTGTTATAAAAGAAAATTTAATGATCGGATAAAACAGTAGTTCAACCGAGCACGAATGCCCCCTCTACTTTACCTGAAAGGGATATGATTTAAAACTGCCTACAATGTCCATCCACTCTACCAACATTTCCAACAAACATTTCCCACCGCGCCAGCTCCCTTATACGTCTTCAAACAGACTAAATTAATTGTCCAACATAAAAGTAAGAATAAAGAAATATTTTGTTTAAAAAACTAAATCCCGTCTGCCTGAAAACTGGTCTAGGACTAGGCATTTGTGGAATGCATCTTCTCTCGGACCATTCTCTACAACTTTTGAAATTTACTGTCCTGCTCGACTCCATCGATTACCTGTTTAAAGATTTAACTGTATGTTAACATGAGGCGATCTTGTTCCGACACGACCGTGAAATGAGCGTAATGCTTCCTCTTAAGATAACAAACAAATATAAACTTTGTGTTTTATGTAATATTTTCCGTGAAAGAATAACAAAACAACTAAGGAAAATTAAGCTTTAATAATTTATGGGTAAAGCCACGAGTATTTCTTGTCACCAAGCCATCTTGTCACGCCATGAAACTGGCTTAATGCCTCCTCTTTCAAAGATTGCATAATAAGATGAAAATAACAATATACAGAATGTTTCTGAAACACAGCGAAATCTTCTTAAGTGGGTTCCTTACATCACATTAATGACACAAATGCATACACACAAAAAGTTCTAAAACCCTTCTTTTTCAAACAATCCGCACTTTTGTATGTTTACACACAAAAATTTAATTTTGAAAGTAAATCAAATATTTACTTCAAATTTCGGGTACAACGTTATCCAAGTTTACTAAAATTAAAGAACGTAATTTTTTATACTTTCAAAATGGCCTCCGTTTAAAATTTGTAACGTCAAATATCTCGAAATGCGTTACGTTTTCAAAAAACGTGGCGTCTTAACTGGTCAAAGAATAACCGAGTTTTCGACAAACATGGAGGACTTGTAACAGCTACTATTCTTAAGACAAATGTTAATAAAATAAAGTTAACAAATGTTTCAGCAGAATTATAAGAAGAATTCCTCCCAACATTCAGTGCTCACTTAAATTAGTATAGAACTACCTCATCACATAATTTACCTGGAAAACCAACCAGATTAAAATGATTGTAGGTCTATTTTAAAAATATTTTATTTCAGAGGGAAAAGTGTTACGTCGTTATTTAAAAATTACTCATCAGATTTTGATGATTTTTACTAATTGTTAAACATCGCTTGTGCTGGGTAAATCGTATAAGATAGATCAAAACAGTAAGCTCAGGATGTAATGGCAATGAAAAGATCAATACAAACATACGCAAATGTATATTTTTATGGGTTTCTTACATCTAACATTATTGTCTTACGGCAATAACATTAGTAATGTAATGTCTAAGATCTGCGATGCGTCCGATTTTGATTTTCAAAACAGATAAAATAGTACTCGGATGTTAAAGTAGCCAGAGTTAGGGTTGGTGTACATTGGTCGAGTAGAAGGGCAAGCTAACTCGGCCCCAGTTTGTACTCCCTGTATTTTAGAAATGTTGGTTCACATGCAGTATAGATAAGTATTACAGTAGGTATGAAAAAATGGCGCAAAAACACGTTTATTTATTCGCAGAACTGATCGTTTACACAGGGCGAGTAAGGTGGCAGTATAAAACTGTTGGTGGTGGGGGAAGGCGAGTGGGCGAGTAGCTGTCTGTCTGCTGAAACCACTCGACTCGCCCGCCAACTGGGTCTAGGAACCGACTCGCCCATCACGCGACTCGCAGTTCTGTTTACATTGGTCAAGTTCTAACTCGGCCCTTAACTCGCCCTTCTACTCGACCAATATAACCCAGCCCTTAGATATTAGATGGTGTTAACATTTTCAGTAACATTTTTAAAAAGGCCTAAATTACATAATTCTTAAAATAATATATTTTGATACGATATCATGTACGAGAAGATCAACTTGTTTATGGTACCGAACCTTTCAAAACAAAACCCATAAGTAAATAATGTTTTGTGTTGGTATTTTTTGAATACGGATTAGCCTATCGTTTTTTACAACTTTTTAAATTAGAGCTGTGTACTTTTCAGTTCTAGACAATTTCAACTGTTGCGGACAAGCGGAAAAAGCGTAAACCATCGAGGTTTAAAGTCAACAATCGTAAGTTCTTCGATCATATATTTGAACTTTTCTTTATAAGCCGTTTCAAACAATAAAGTATCATCATTTTTTTACAGCACCAAAACTTGGTTCACTAAAATACTTTACAGTGATGACTGCTGAAACTAACCATGCAAATCTTTTGTTTCATACTTTTGTCCATTCCGGAGAAAATCTACTACGGCAGACAGAAAAAAAAGAGATGGAGAAAATTTAGACTCAATACCCTCCAATATAACAATAGACATGAATGGCAATAAATTAAATAAAGTGCATAGCAATAAATACCTAGGAATTACATATGATCAGAACATGAAATGGGATATACACAGTAACTCAATAGTAAGCAAAACCAAGTAGCCTACCTAGTTTCTGTGTTTTATAGACTCAGAAAAATAGTGTCAAAGAAACAGCTACTACAGCTCTATTATGGTTTATTTAATAGCATAGCAACTTATGGTATCGTTGGCTGGGGAGGACTCTATGAAACAGCTTATCTACCACTTTTCAGATTGCAAAATAACATATTAAAAATAATAAGAATAGAACAAATTCAACAGAAGCTGCTAAAAGTGATCTCAGAGCAAAATACCTTAATTACCCTCGTTTTACCAGAAATAGAAATTTAACGCTACCTCAACATGGATTATATTACTCAATATATTATTTCAATAAACTGCCTCCTGAAATTAAGAAGCTACAAGTTGGAAAAAACTTTTAAGAAAAAAAGTAAGACTATTATAAGTGACTGTGCTGATATAAAATAAAGTGTAGTTAAAAAGTAAAAAGTAAAAACTTACTAATGCAATAAAAAAAAATAAAAAAAAAATAAACAAAATTAAAACTTTATGAAATTAAATTATATTTGTTAATATTATTACCAATTGGAAAAAAACGGAATTGTAAAATTAATTGATTTAGTTTTAGGGACCTCCTATGAAAGGGCTATTAGCCTCCTATAGGTCCTCGAATGTATGTTTGAAGGAATGGCAATAAATAAATAAAAAAATATAATTTCCTCGATAGAACCTTAGGAGGACTTGTATATGAATAGTTGGCGTACCTTTCTTGGCGTATCCGAGGGAATTTCTTAGATATGTATATAGTTACAATAAAACAGTTGGTTTAAGGGCGATGATTTCCCGCCGGGAAAACGTGAACACGCATTTTCACAAATACTACGAATAATTAATCTGGTTTCAACGAAAATGTCGCCATCTTCAGTAATGACAGAGCTACAATATCAAAAATGTAACTGAACATGGCATTCTCGTTGAAACGCTTCTTAGAAAAATAAATATAGGCTATTATTAGCGAGATTTTTTCGACATTTAGTCTAAGAAGAAAAACACGATTCAATGACAGTGCTGCGAATTTTTGGAGAATCTACAGTTATGACCAGTTGTAGCTCTTGAATTACTGAAGATGGCTATAAAGTAGTTGAAACGTGTTTCAGTAAAACAAACCCATTATTAGGGTGAAGTTTTCGACATTTACGTTAAGAAGAAAAATACATATTGGCAATCTTTCCTACTCTGCCATTAAAGTCTCTAAAGTTAAATGTTAGTATATTATTTTTTCAATCAATTTTTGAATTTCCTACTGGTACATGATTAACTGTTACTTAAAATATCTAGATTCTATTGATATTGTTTAAAGAGGATTACAACTTCCCTTCCAAGTATGTCACCTATCAAGCTCAATACGCATTTATTGAACAAAATATTGTTAGATCGTGAGTTTTAATTCATCGATCGGAATAAACTACTTCTTAAAAAAAAAGTAAACAGATGGAAGTCCTTAGACCATATTCACGCCTCTGAGTAACTAAATAACCAAAATATTATGCCCACTAATTACACTATGGAAAGTGAAGCGAGTCGGTAGTTTCGGAAGGGCTACAGTTTGACCTTGGTCCCGATGCACGTCCGACGAAGGTCAAACCTAAGTGATAACTCCTCGCCCAATTTGAGACGAGCAAATACAGAAGCCTCTAATTTCGTGGTCAGGTCACTCAGTCGATTTTGTATTAAGAATAATCACTATTACGTAAGTAATTTGTTATGCTTTATTACGGGACAGCTGCTTCGCACACCGCCGCGCGCTAGCTCCGATGCATTTCTTAAATTAGTTATTATTTACTGGAGAACAGCTAGGCAGAACGGTTTATTTTTCAATTGAAATTTGTTATTAATGTATTATATTTTATCACAGTAAAAATTGTTGCGTACTGTTTTTAAGGTTAAGATGTTTTAATAATTATTAATACAACTCCAAAAAGAAAAAACGTACAATACACAGAAGCTATTTTAAAGATAGGAACACATACTGTATTTCATTTATTAATAAATATCATAATTCCAAACATTTAGATTGTTTCTTTAAGTTATTAGTTAAGGTGAAATACAATTTTATAAATTTCAAACAGCCACCATTTTGAGTGTTAAAGGAAAAGTTGTAATTAGCCTATAGATAAACTGTTAATAAAACGTGGCATAAAAATTATAAAAAATGTCTCTTAAGATATTTATTTTCTTGACGTTTTTTCTGGAAAAAACAATTCTTTTCGGACATATAAGAATATTTTTGAAACGCTGTAGTTTTTTCACTTAGACTATAACTTATCTTTACTTAAATATTGTGAACTATAATTATTAGTTTAACCAGATAATATAATAAAAGGCAAACAAGCGACAGATATCTAACTTTGTTTTTACTTACAAATACTGTTCAGTCCTATTTCCTTAAAAGACAAACTAACAAAAACGTGATTTTTTATGTCACAATTAGTATGCAGTAGGGCTACAATTTATCAAACTAAAAAAAAACAGATTTTTTAAGTGAAAACTATTTCAATTCGTAAAAACTAAACTATGATTATAAAATATGTTAGAACTATCTGATTATTTCGAACACTAACTGCATTTGAATGAAGGGTATTTATATTTGAGTAAAGATAAGTTACTTACGTATCTGGTATGACTGGGACTTCAACGGGCAATCATTTCTATCCAAGCGTTCAAGTCTCTACAACATAAAAGCATATAATTTTAATGCTACGAGAAAGTTGTTCAATAAAATGTTTACTTTTTAAAACAGCCTGTGGAAGACATTACTGCAATATTAGCAATACAGTATATTAATGTTTCACACTTATAAAGAATAAACGCATGTCTGCTTTTATGAGTTTCTAACAATTATTTCTAAGAATTAATTCACCTTGTTGATATTCAAACGTTTAAACCATTACAACTTTTAAAACAATATTATTTAAATGCAAACAAGAATTTAAACATCTTCTCATTTATAACCTAAAAGATACGTGTATAATTTCAGTAATATGTTAATAACAAACATTAGGAGAATGTTTACGTTTGTATTTAACAAACTGATCAAAATATATTTATCTGACAATCGTATCTGATTAAGCGTTAAAGTCTCTGCTCAGTAACGGCACAAAATCACCCATTTAACATCGGCAATATAAGTAATGCAAAGTTTGGATTAAAGTATTGAAAACTGTTAGATTTCTCAGCTTCTAACAAAGGTAGAAAAATGTTTAACCAATAATGTTAAAGGAATTTCTTGAAAGAATAACTTGTTGGTTTTCAAATTGTGAAAACAATAGATATGGGGCTACTCTTAACACATGTGAATTTTCATATTTTATTTTTTGAAAATTTTTATATTGATTTTACTAATCAGAATTTATGCTGTTACTCTCACAGAAAGTAAAGCCAATACGGTTCATGAGTGAATTAACGATGGTAAAATATCAAATTGTGAAGCATGTAGACGAATACTCAAACCACTAGGCAAGAATCGCCTGGCCATCGTTTCTACCCAAGCACTCAAGTCCCCACAAAATAAAACCATACCTTCTCAAGGACTTAATCAATTGTTTCACTAGATCATCTAATTACCAATAACAACCGAAGAAAGACATTTATTAATATTAGTAATATGTCAATAGGTAACACATAGCGAGCAAGTCCGTCTGTCCGTCTGTCTGTTCCATGCCAGTCATCCAGTTTAATCACGCCATCGCGCACATCTCAATGCAGCTATTTTATGTTTCCCAATTCAAACCGTTGCACGCTGCAATGGACAAACTATTTCAGCGGGGTTAAAGGGTTTCGATCCACATCCTTTATTGAACTCGTCCTGTTGAAGGCTCTGCTACAGCTCTGTCAGTTTGTATTCTTCATAAGAACGGTTTACAAATTCCGTTCATTATTGTATGTTTTGGTCTCGGACCTTGAACATTAACGAAAGAATCGTTGGTTCTTAATATTCAGGGTTTTCATAAAATAATGGTGGAGTTTTAACTGTCTGTAAAACTGTTATGAGACAAATAAAACATTTCATATTGGTTCCCCTGCATCCGCTAGCTCAAATAGTTTTGTTTACATTCGTTAAAACAGCTGTGTTGATTGTTGTGGTAACATTATTCTTTGAAATAAACTTCAGGTTGTTTTTTTACAAACCATGTTTTTTGATCAAGAAAAAGCTAAGTGTGTAATGGTGTTAAGAGAACTAAAGTCAGTGATTTTAGTACAGCGGGCATTTAGAAGACCATTTAGGCCTAATAAAGCTCATCCTACACCTAACGAAAATAACATTCGTCGTTGGTGTAGCCTAAGCAATTCATAAACAATGATTCAGCAAAAAAGCAAAGTAGGGCTGGTAGACCACCAGAATAAAACCAAACAGTTGAAAACATAAGACTATCTTGTAGTAAAAGCAATGAATAATTAACTTTATTAGTGTATTCATTGGTAGTTGTCCCAAAAAATCCCTCCCTCGTCTTAGTCTTGAATTAGGAATACCAGTAAGTACAAAGTTTTACACAAAACGCTCCACCTTCAAGCCTACAAAATTCAACTTCTTCAAAAAATCAAGCCCACAGACATGATTAAAAGAGCAGAATTTGCTACGTCTATTGTTGAACCAAATAGCAGAAAACAATTCAGTTTTGAGTGATGTTATTTTTACAGACTAAGCCACGTCTCACACCAATTTGTGTGTTAACAGGCACAACGTAAGGATTAAAAAAATCTAAATTTGGCTCATCTGAGAGAAAGAATCAGATGTACAGTCTCCACTGTAACAAGGGAAATGTTTTACCAGGTGTGAAATAGGCCATCGTCTGGATGTCTGTAGAGCAATAAATGGTGTCCACAAAGAAGTGTGTTAGTTACGTATAAAAATCTTTTTAAAGTCAGGAGTTAAAAAAAACTATGGTTTTTGTAACTTTTATCGTTTATTTATTTATTTAATGATCGAACCCAACCATTATTTTATGAAAATCCTGTATTATTGCTAACATTTTCGGAACATTGACACATTGACTCACACTACTTTTTCTTTTACACATATATATATAAGTCAAAACCCACTGACTCACTGATTACGATTTCTCAAAAACTACAGAATGGGTTGGAACGAAATTTGGTATGTAGCTTCCTCTAGGGCCTTAGGTGGTCACTAAGAAAGGTTTAAAAAAAATCGACATTTTAGGAGGGGTTTGGGGGGAGGAGGAGGTCAAAGTTACTAAAAACACCAATGAACGCGGTTTGGAATAAAATTTGGTAGGTAGCTTACTCTAAAGCACTAGTTGGTTGCTAAGAAAGTTTTTCAAAAATTACAAATTTTAGGGGGGTTTGGGAGGGTCAAAGTTACAAAATCACGATTTCTCCAAAACTACGAAACGGATTGGAATGAAATTTGGTATGTAGCTTCCTCTAGGGCCGTAGGTGCTCGCTAAGAAAGGTTTTCAAAAAATTCGAAATTGTAGGGGTTTTTTTGGGGGGGGGGGGCAAAGTTACTAAAAAAAAAACCGATCGGATTAGAATGAAATTTGGTATGTAGCTTTCTCTAGGGCCCTAGTTGCTCGCTAAGAAAGTTTTTCAAAAATTCAAAATTTTAGGGGGGTTTGGGGGGTCAAAGTTACAAAATCACGATTTCTCTAAAACTACTATACGGATTAGAATTAAATTTGGTATATATCTTCCTATAGTGCCGTAGGGGCTGGCTAAGAAAGGGTTTCAAAAAATGCGAAGTCTTAAGGGGGTTTGGAGGGGTCAAAGTTACTAAATCACGATTTCTTCAAAACTACCAAACGGATTGGAATTAAATTTGGTATGTAGCTTCCTCTAGGGCCATAGGTGCTCGATAAGAAAGGTTTTCAAAAATTCAAAATTTTAGGGGGATTTGGGGGGTCAAAGTTACAAAATCACGATTTCTCTAAAACTACTATACGGATTAGAATTAAATTTGGTATGTACCTTCCTCTAGTGCCGTAGGGGCTGGCTAAGAAAGGGTTTCAAAAAAATGCGAAGTCTTAAGGGGGTTTGGAGGGGTCAAAGTTACTAAATCACGATTTCTCCAAAACTACCAAACGGATTGGAATTAAATTTGGTATGTAGCTTCCTCTAGGGCCATAGGTGCTCACTAAGAAAGGTTTTAAAAAAATAGAAATTTTAAGTGTTTTTGGGGGGCCAAAGTTACAAAAAAAAAAAACACCGATCGGATTGGAATGCAATTTGGTATGTAGCTTCCTCTAAGGCCCTAGGTGCTCGCTAAGAACAGGTTTAAAAAAAAAAATCGAAATTTTAGGGGGTTTGGGTGGGTCATAGTTACTAAAAATCCCCATAATAAATACATAGTACATAATATTTATTGATATATTTTTTTATATAAATTTAACTTTGATTTGTCTATCCGTGCAAAGCCGGATCGGGCCAGCTGTTAGGGAATAAACGAAACATGTATTTTTAAGTATCTAAAAGCTTCAGTATGATGTATTTAATTCTATAATCGGCAAGAGAACCTAATGATATTCAAATTTCACCATTCCATAAAAAAAAGGTTTAAAAACGTTGCGAGTAAAGCTATTACTCAATAATTGTTTTGTTTTACATCTTTTAACTGTATTGTTAAACGCAGCAAGTAATTTTAAAAGTTAGTCTTGTTTTTGTTTTAATTCAATAATATAAATAATCTATAAACCGATAAAACTCCTAAGCGTTGTTTTTTATTTTTAAGACGTAGTAATCATTAGGACATGTCATCGTGTTAATAACGAATGCGTTGTGCGGGGAGAGGCCGGGAACTAGTATGAGACGCATTGAAAGAGTTGAAAATAAACTTCATAATGTAATACCTGGAAGATGTTTCAAGTAATCTGGCAACGTTGTGCAACTAATAAATCTTAAAATCTAGATACCAAAAATACATTTAAAGATTCATTAACCCAATCTACTCCACATTTTTATCCACCCTTTAAATAAGCAACAAGCTTCTGCAACCTTCTAGGAGTGCAACATTTTACCAGTTCTATTCCACGTACGTCGAGAATGATTTTATTCGGCCACAATCTCACTTTCGTTTAATGGCTTCTTTTACGGTATCTCTTTTATTACGATGTAGCTTTGATTTTTATTGTCCGTTTAATTAGTTTCATTCCTAAAATCCGGCCAGCGACGGGTTTGATAATTTCGCAAAGGAAAGGAAATGTTTTGTAAGAGATCGTGCTGGTATACTATCCGTCTATTTTTCTATTGTCAAGGTTGAATTTACAAAAAATATAGGATGCTTGTGGGGAACTCCATAAATATGTGAACACAATAATTTTAGTATTTATTGGATCATTTAAAATTCAGATCACTGAATAAAAAGCCAGAGCTACACGAAGACGGTCTGCTCAGCCCCCTATTCATTGTGAATGTGAATGAATAAGAGTGCGAATTATTATTTTTCGAGAGCTTGACTTTACGTCTGTTTATGTGTCCAAGTTTTTATTGGAAAATGTTTATACTTTGCCCTATTACGCGCATCAATTTAGGATTTATAACCCTCCGATGATGGTAATTTGGTTACCGAAATGTACATCAGGGGACTAGAAATAACTCTATTAATAAATGTTTTTCAGTTTATTTGTGTGGTGTTATTTACCGAACTTGCTGTTGGGGCTAGTGTTTCTAATTGTCTACATCCACCACAGTACCCATTGAACATCTACACATTATTGGGCTTTACAGTAGCGCAGAGCAACAACGTGTCCTGCGAATGTAAAAATATTAATAATTTTGTATGAGAGTTTTGTCACCCGAAGATGGACGATAAATGTTCGAAACCCGTGTCGTGTAAAATGTAATTAACAGGATGGCTGGCGATAAGTAGCATCAACAGATTTGACACACACCTAATTTAATTCGACACAATAAATGGTACTAGTCCCGGATAGAAAAAAAGTATAGACACACACGATTTGTCCTGTTCAGTTAAGTCGTAAATATTTAAATGAACTTTAACTAAAATCGAGTTATATCATAATGTGCATAAAACACCTTTCCTGTAGTTTTATTCTAGGTGTTTAAATCGCCAATGTTTTATCGGAAAACTTTATCCGATCGCCTACTTTAATTACACCAGTAGGCACAAAATAATATTGAAAGTATAGTAGGGTCTAGTATAAAAAAATGTACAGCCAAAGCACTATAGTTGAATTGAAATGCAAATTACTATAATTTTACATTAGAAATAAATGTGATATAGTTATGCAATGTATAAACGGCGAACAGCAACGATTAAATACATTCAGTTCAAGGATAAATTGTGGGAAGAGAGATATCAAAAGCACGGGTTAAAAATAAGAATTATATAAAAGGTCAGGGTTCGTTCTGTAATTCATTTCCTGTCGTATGGTTAGTTGGTTTCAATTGCAAACATAGAAATAAAGCTCTAGCGTACACATTGCATTATTTTGACCTATTTATATATTTGTCCCTTATTGCTAAGCTGGTTAAAATTTTGTAAAGGTAGTATGGTTTAAAATATGCACACAACTTCAAAAATAAACGACATTAAGATTTTTTCCATCAATAGAAATTATTAGTTTT
>JAGFPH010000450.1:527435-543834 GCA_018207615.1 Philaenus spumarius
AACTAAACTGTTCGACTAATCGTGCTTCCGGTGTGTATAAAATATCGATAGATCGAAACCCGCAACCGTACTGTCTATACCGGCCTTATCTGGAAGCCCGATCTTGTTCAGTATCTCAGCTGACTTTATGAACAGCGCGTCCGCCCAAAATGGCCTCTCTCTAAATTGTGCGTCACTTACGCATGCGCGCGACAGGAAAATGGAATGCAAATGAAGTTACCGTCTCGGTTGTAAAGAATACGTTAAATTGACGCAAAGTTCTTGGGGGACGATTTTCGCTAATTGCAGGGTTTCTGAAACGGACCTCCTACTGTGTGATGGTCGAGTAACTTTATTTTACACTTTTGGGGCGTATACGTTATCTAATAATGCCACTTTGTATAGCTGGACACAATCGATGAAGGTGGTAACACGTTCACGGCTAAAGACGCACATGTTAGCTTGACACTGAACTCTCAGAAGCGACCAACCCCCTTATTGGGATTACTGTATTTTCAATCGCAATGCATTGCGTGCTTCGCACGCCAACCATCGTATTGAAAGTATTTTCAATACACAAAGCATTGCGTGTTTCGCACGCCAATCTTCGTGTTGGGAGTTTTTTCAATACACATTGCATTGCGTGCTTCGCAAGCCAACCCCCGTACTGGAAGTATTTTCAATACGCATTTGCATTGCGTGCTTCGCACGCCAACTCCCGTGTTGGGAGAATTTTCATTGCGCCAATTTTAAGCCTATATGCTATGGATGCGGATATGCGTTCGCTTTAAAATATTAGTGATTATTACATAGAAAAGTTAAAAAAATAAAGTAATTTCTACTCATTTAGGCAATAAATATAAAAAATAAAAGGTCAGCTTCTAGCATAGGAAATACGAAATTTGCGTAGCAGTGGACGCGTTGAAGTCTCCACACCAAAATATAAACCCTATATAGTGTCACTTGTCAGTTCGTCTATCTGTGAGCCAACGTCGATTATTTTGGAAACTTTTAAATGTAACTACGATCAATTTGGAATAGTTGTATAACTTGCGTGTCCGTACCTAGTCCAGTCCATCACCGAGGGTGCCTATTTAAGAAATATATAAATAGTTTTTAATAAGGAAATAGTGCTAATATAAGTCTCTACTGAAGTTAGGGTGAAGGGCTCTTGACTTTGTTCCGCGTAATATGACATAAAAAATGTCAACGCACTCTAGCGGCTACACGATTTGGCCGCAATTATTGGTTATGGTGTGCAATTTGTAGAAAATTTAATGTAGTTTTAGCAGAATCCAAGTTTATTTTGTAATTAGGCTACTTACATAGTTTTTTAGTAACAAGGGAAAAACTAACAAAACAAAAATTGGGTTTTCAACAAAGTAGGAATATTTTAGCCTTTTTTCACTGACCAAGCCATTCAACAAAAAATACATGTAATGTACTTTATTTTTGTCTAGCTAGAAAAGTGCTTAGTTTTATGAAATTTTGACAAAAAAAACTGAACAAAGTTGAAATTCCGACTCAGCAGCCCAAAAAACAAAAAGAACGAGCGATAAAAAACCTCCATATTTTTTCACCTACATTAATTGTCATTACGCCATGAACACATGTTCAGTCAAGCACTTATGCTAGTTTTTCAAAAGAATACACTACTATTTTTCTCATTTTTAAAAAGATACATTTCTCCTACTTTAAGCGCTACTAATGATAACCAGTTATACAGGGAACTTTAACGCAAGGGGAAAACGGTAATTCGTATTCGAACACGAATGATGAAATGCGTTTTCAAAATTATGAATTTCTGTTCACAATTAATTTTATGTTGCTTTTTTTTGCAATAAACTTTTAAAAAAAGTTATAAAAGACTTATTTCTCAACAGTAGATTTCCAATAAAAATGATATGCTGCATGTTAACGAGTAAACTACTATTTTTTTCAAAAATATTTAAAAGGTATATTTCACCTACTTTAAAAATTATGAATGACTGAAAGTTATGCAGAAGACTTGAAAGCGCAAATAAAACAGTAATTCAGTCGAATACGAATGAAAGTGTTTTATTTTCTTTAGAATGAATAATTTCCTGTGCCCAATTCTAGGTTGCGATTTTTCTAATAAACGTTTCAAGAAAATCACAAGACTTAAAATACCGACGATAATTTATGGGCGGATATAAATAGACGTTGTTTTCGACATGAAGTCTGTTTGATTTGTGATCTACACCGTAACGTCCGTACGTCTTACGATGCGAAAGATCAAAAGTCAAAAGCTGATGTACGTCGCGTTATAACGAGTGAGGCATTGGATTTATGAAGAATAGAGTTATTGTCGAGTATCTGCTATATACCGGAATTGACAGAGGTGACGTACTAAACCTGATTTTTTATTCGAATTAGCTGAGATTCAATCGTTACGGAATTATTAGTGGAACGGATAGTAAATATACACTAGCAGTCATACTCGTCTTCGCACGTACGAAAAATAAGGTTACTTTCCTCTTTTCCCCAAGAAGCAATTAATTTGAAAAATGTATTTAACAAAATAATCAAAAATATACAATAAAACCAGAACACAAAATCTCACAACTAATACGTTTACTAACTCAAACGCGTTTCAACGACAATGTTGCCATCTTCAGTGATGCACAAGCTGCAACAATCAAACAATAACCGTTGTTATTCAGTCAAATTTGTCAATTCCCGCCACTTAAGTTTACTCTTCTTCTAACTCCTTTTTCTGTTTCTAGTGGTCACTCCTGCATTTTTAACGATTCAGCTTTTCTAACAATCAATTCAAAAAATAAATGCTGTTTTATTAAATTTGTAATTACTTTGAAAACAATTTAATCTCAATTTTGCCTAAGTATGCATAAACAAGTTCAGCCCAACTAAGTAAGTAAGTTTATTATCGCTTCTTTACAAGACCAACAGTATATGAAATCTTAAACTAAACATACTACATCTTCTATCAAACATATACATTTTACAATAATTACTGTAGTTCGAATATTAAGTTGTAATTATTACTTTCAACTAGTAAATTCCCGTGAAACATCATAGGCAGGATTAATTAGATACATATAGAAATACATCGTTAAAAAAACACTAAAAACAACATACTTAATCTAGTCCTACGTATGCTGAAGGAGATTTTTAACTCGGTAATTGTGTACAATTAAAAGGATTATAAAACTCTAGGCGTATTTGTTAAAATTGTATACTTATATACATTATTGTGTATCTAAATAACGATAAAAACATTAAATTTTAATTGATTTCTAACTTCATATAGATAGATCACACGATTTAGAAGTTATTAATATTATAATGAAGAAATAATAATGGAATATGTTTTAATGTTATACGAAGATGTACGAATGTTTAGGAAGTTAAAAGAATTTGTATCTATTGTTTAAACATGTAAAATAAATATATTGATAATAAAACATATATTGAAAATTTTCAGAAAACCTACGCAGACCGACCATACAATACACAGCACTTCTAACCATCCGATACCACACAAACTGGCAGCGTACAATAGCAAACAATAGCTTCGTTCACCGCGCTATCAACACGCCTATGAATCTTGAAGACTTCAACAACGAATAGCTACAATAAAACACATCTCAATATCCAACGGGTACGATCCCACTTCAATAGATAAAATATTAACTAAACACAGAAACAAATCCAAAAAATCAGTTTCAATTATTGAAAAACCAAAATACATCTCCATGAAGTTCAACCGAATTCTAGATCGTCCTATCAGCAACACTTTCCGCAGACATGGCTATAAAATCGCTCATCGAGCTTCTAATAATTTGAGTAACTTCTTACAAACCAAGCCAAACAGATACAAAGACAAATTCATGGATAGTGGAATATATAAGCTATCTTGTAACGACTGTGACAAAGTTTATATAGGTCAGACAGGAAGTTCATTTAAAACCAGATTCAAAGAACATATTTCTAGCCATAAAAAAACAATAGCAAACAAACAGAGTTCAAATTACACAGAACACTTAATAAACGAAAACCACACTTACACTGACATCAACACTAATTTAAAAATTTTACATAGAGCCAAGAAAGGCACTACTATGAATGTATTGGAAGAATTTCAGATTTATAACGAATACAAAAATAGTCCGGATAACATACTAAATGACAAGTTAAACTTTTCTTCCAACCCTATATACGATGTAATCGCTAAACTAGGCCTAAAATAAACGGTTACTGATAACCAACGTCTATATTCAGTGTCCTACCTGCAGTCGGACAAGTACAACGTATGTGATGTGGCCACAAACATTTTTATTACATTATATTAACGAGGAGTTATTCTCCGATTTTGTGTGTGTTAGTGTTGTGTGTTGTTCGAGTTCGTGTTTTATGTGTTAATACAAGCCTGACGAAGCCGATAGTGATCGGCGAAACAGCGCTGTAGCTAGTGCTACATTCACAGGACTGAAGACAATTTTGAAGGTAATTTCATTACATGATAATAAAAGGTTGTATTCATATTCATTTTATAACCTCAAAGCAAATCTTATAATGTATTAAAGCCTATATTAGTGCTTTAACTCATATTTTAAGAAAATCAACTTCACAAGACCTATTTTGATAAAAGTTGTACACATAACCCCAAAGTATAATCTATGCTAGGTTTTATTTTAACAGATGACGAGTGAAATCAGTTGTTATATTATACAAGAAATTATAATGATTTAAGTTGTAACATAACCTCAAATTACAATCTATTCTGGGTTTGTTTAAGAATTACAGATGAAGGCTGAAATCAGCTGTTATATTATAAATTACTCACTTACGTACACTCGCTTTTATAGGAGTTGATAAGAACAAAAAGAAACAATAAAAACCCCCGAGGTATATAAAACACCTGTTTGGGGCAACAAAACAACAAAATAATAATAAGAATAAATAAATAAAAAAAGAAACAATATATTTAAATCTAATTACTACTAAAGTGAGAAGTCGAAGAGGGAAGTGCAGCCGACAAAATAATTATTACAATAGCCATTACAATTATACACAATCTAGAAAAATTAACTTAAAAGCAGCTTCTAACATTCGATTACATAACATACGCGATGCAATAATTTATTTAACAATAAAACAAAACAAAACTACCAATCGCAACATTTAAAAATACAGATTAACTTACATCACTAACCTAGCATTCATTCATACATACTCAATATCACTCTTTCGTTCTTTTTTTATTCTCTCAAGAAACATCAAAGAAGTCAATGTTCTTGTCTCCAATTAAATGATTCCTCAATAATCTTATAAACCTAAATTTACTTCCACAGGTTTTAATATTTTCCGGCAAACAATTAAAAAACTTGTGTGCTAAATATGTATAACATTTCAAATACTGAAAGGTTGGGTTTTAGGTACATTGAAATTAAAGATGTCTTAGTTCTCTACTCATTGATGTCAAGCTACTATTTTTATTCGCACTCCTGCTAAAGGCACTGATCACGATTTCTCAAAAACTGCTCAACGGATTGGAACGAAATTTGGTATGTAGCTTCCTCTAGAGCCATAGGTGCTCACTAAGAAAGGTTTTTCAAAAATTCGAAATTTTAGGGGGATTTGGGGGGTCAAAGATACTAAATCACGATTTCTCTAAAACTACTGAACGGAATGGAATGAAATTTGGTATGTAGTTTCCTCTAGGGCCGTAGGTGCTGGCTAAGAAAGGGTTTCAAAAAGTTCAAAATCTTAGGGGGGGGGGGGAGTCAAAGTTACTAAATCACGATTTCTCCAAAACTACCAAACGGATTTGAATGGAAATTGGTATGTAGCTTCCTCTAGGCCCCTAGGTGCTCGCTAATAAAGGTTTAAAAAAAAATCCAAATTTTAGGGGTGTTTTGGGGGTCAAAGTTACTAAAAATGTCCATAATAAATACATAGTGTAATGTATTTATTGATATGACTTTGATTTTTCTATCCGTGCAAAGCCGGATCAAGTCAGCTAGTATACATATAAACTCCTCAATGGTAAAATATTCCAAGTTTTAAGAAGGGGCGATGTGTGCTCATTTTTCTACTTGTTCGAAATAATCCGTATGAAATACTTTAGCAATGTTATAATGGGTTTTACTGTGGTATAATACGCCTTTAAATAATTACAACTTTTAAATAATTACAAATAGGAAATAAATTTTTCAGAAAAATCATGTCATTGCTTGCTTCCTTCATCTCTCTCTGCGTATTTACATAATCTATTTACCAGCGAACGTACAGCATAACCCCTGTTAAACGTTGCGAAGGGAGTCGACCACTTTCCCCTGCTTAGGTTATGCAACGTGTAACACTGCCGATAACTAAAGAAATTTGTAACCACACCCTCCTAACTCGGTTCGACATCGCGGTTTAAGATATAGCTCTGGTAATTCAACTGACTTTCCGTCTGTCTGTGTGTCTGTACAGCCTACACGGAGAAAGCAGAACGCTGCCGAGGAACTGTTAGTGTGCCCCTCGTAGTACAAAGGTTAAGGCTCGCGGGCAGTGAGCAGTTAAAAATGCGTACAAGACTGAAACGAACTTACAAGTCTTCAGTAAATGAAAATAACTTGACCGTGTATACTTAATCTTTAAAACTTAAGGTGAGGCCACGACCTGTGTATTTTTGATTGGTTATCGGTTAATAATCTTTAAATATTATTAAGGAACACTCTTTGTACCACCTGAAATAGCGTGCCCTCTAATCTACAGGTTTCTCCACAAGACATGGAGGGGGACCCCGCACGATATCCGCACTTGGCTTCAGCTTAGTTAAATTTTTCTTCTTTTTAAAATAACCTAACCTAACCTAAACTAACATAACCTAACCTAACGTAACTTAACCTAACCCGAAACTGCGTGCGATCTTATCGACAGGTTCCTCCACGGGGGTCCTGCGCGATATCCGCACTTGGCCTTAAAATATACGGTTTTTGAGTAATTTAGGTTTGAAATTTTCAAACAGCCGCTATTTCGAAACGCATGATTTAAATCGATTATTATTCATGAGATAGATCATTGTTAGGTTAAACTTCATGCCAAGTTTGAACTTAATCAGTCAAACCGTTCTCTAGATATTAATTATTTTTCAAACAAAAACCAAATGGCGGATATCTGAAAAACGAAGCGTTTTCGGGCCTATGTTTATATGAACTTTTTCTCTTATTTTTAGCTATAGAATGAGCTACCGAGACATTGTCGCATAGTTCTGAATCACCCTGTATATATTTTTTTATTAATTTGTATGTTTGACTAGGGACAACAAAGGACGTCCCTTTAATGAGTGTAGCAAGTCTTCACATCAAGCAAGTCTTTTATTACGTAGTAATAAAAATGAAAATAGAGAGCGAAGCTTAAACACCAGGTGGCCTAGAAGAAGAGGATTCCAAAGCTTAAACTTCGAATCCAGGTAAATACCATCTTTTTTAGTTTAAAAGTGATTTACAGGCGACGACAGCCTGAAGATGCAGTTTTCAACCGAAACTGTTTTCTACGTACTCCAGAAACCTAACCTAATCAGGACAACAGCTGTTCCCCAACCAGTATTGAAACTATTACAATATTTTTCACAATCTTCACCAGTAAACCAGCCCGTTATCAAATCCTCATAACATCCTTTTGTCCTTAATAAATACAGATAAGGACGCAGGACGTATTGTTTTAATTATCCTGGGGTTAGGTAAGTCGATGGAAGTCGGCCAAATGCTCTACTTGGGTATGCTTCCGATATGGATAATTAGTATTAGTGATAGCACGGTTACATTTGCACTTAGTGGAGGGGCGGGGGAGAGGGTGCGCTGAACGGCATGCGCGTTGAGTGTCGTGGGTGGTGGAAAATTAGCTTCGGTGGAGATCCATACAGTAGTTTAATTACGGTCCGTGGTATTCAGGGATGAGGGACGAAATAAGAAGTTTTGTTTCACGAAAACTTTGAAAAATGTAAAGCGCACGTTGATTTAATTTGATTGATTTGCGTGACAGATTGAACTTGCATATAAATGTAACTAACAGCTGTCAAAGTTAGGCTAATAGATGCCACCTTTCATTAGGAATCATATGAAGTATAATACACAAGTTTTTTTAATCAATTTTTGAAACGAAAACATGAGTTTTAAGATTTCTGTCTATTTTTCGTCAATAGCGGGGAACATAAGCTTGAAAATGATGCTTGAATAATTAATTTTGATAAATAATTAAGGGATATATCGCTTGGTGACAAAGAACACCTTTGAGATATAATACCAGGTATCTTTAAAGTTCCCCCCTACTTTAACTTTTGTGTTTGTTAAAACAAACAAATATCCTTAGGGGAACAATACTAACTTAGCCCAAAGTATATTTTGAAGCAATCGGAAATTTTGAGTGTCCCCTAAAAATGGGTGATTTTGGGGGCAACTCAAAATTTTTAAATGGGAAGTATGGTCATGTGATACCACATTTTAAAGGTCTATTTAAGACTAGGAAAATGACATAAAGAAAATAAAAATCGGACCACCCAAAACAAAATGGCGGCCCTAAACGTGTTGAAATAAATCGACATAAAGTTGCTAATATCTCGAAAAGGAAGAGTTTTTAGAAAAAAATTCAAAAGACAAAAATGTTTATTTCAAAGTGCTTGACCTAAAAAATTGCTTACAAATCGATTTCGTAAATTTAATTTTTTACAAAATTTTCTAAGATTTAGGAGTCGAATTAAAATTAAAGCAGTCCTATTATCATAGTATCATTACAGTAATTTGTTTTAACCTATTAAATGGTGAACTTGGCAACCTTATTACTGAGCTACTTTGCTCACTAAACAGACCCCTGAGCATATATTGCTCCTGAAAAATAAAAACTAAATATAACTAAAACTAATAACAGGTGTGTGAATAAAATAACAAACAAAAGTACATCGTTTTTTTCTTTTATTTTAATGTTTCATTTAGCACCATACAAAACAGCACAACAACCAAATGATGTATTAAGGCTAGCAAAGTATAAATTATTGTAAATTGGCATATCTTCAGTGATGCAATAGAAATATTTGTATTAAAAATTATTGCGTAGTGAATTCTTGCGGTTTCGAAATGTATTGTGTAATACGTTGCTACATCAAATGTTGATGATTGAACACAAACATTTCGATTTGAATGATTGAAGCTTTTCTAAATTGCCATTTTTTGCTGAACGAAATAATTGTATGCCATCTGCCCAAATAGATAAGTTCTACTAACTGTTAATTGGTGACGCCTCTGCCTTAAGATTTTCTCAACCGTCAGATGATGTACCTCAACTACTTTCTTTTGAACCAATCTCCGTTGTCTATTTCCACTGATGTTATTGTTTACTTCTTTGACCAAAGGGCTCCGTGTCTTCCTGGTAAATCAGATGCTTCTTGGTTACCATTTTCCTATCCTTTTGATAATAGTTAAGTTGTGTGTAATAATTGGTTCGTTCAACCCGGCATCCTACACCAACACAGTAAACACAACAATATCGTATGCACTGCTGTTATTATCTCTACCTTGCCTATTATCCTTTACCCGATTGTTTTGACCGTGGGACCATCCGATGTGGAATCAAAAGGGCTACAAAAAGGGGTCTTGAATTTTTTGTTGAAATGTGCGGGCTTTGAGTAATTTAGGTTTGAAATATTCAAACAGCCGTTATTTTGAAACGCATGTTTGGATAAAATCGCTTATTTTTCTGGAGATAAATCATTATTTCGTTAAACTTCATGCCAAGTTTGAACTCAATCAGTCAAATAACTCTAGATATGAATTATTTTGTTAAAAAAACAAAATGTCGGCTAAACAGACAACATTTATTGGAATTTTTCATCTTATTTTGATGTGTGGGGAATTACGCCCTGAATTCTTTGAACCTTTTCTCTGAACACACCGTATTAATTCTTACACTTGCGTTGAAGATAGAAAACGGAAATTGAGAAATTTTATTTCTAAAATGACAGGTAGTAAAAGTAAAGCCCTCGCATTTCCGTCAACTCTGCCTAAGGGGTGTATCTACCCAGCGACCACAGAATTAAATATACTGGATAAGTTGAACGCAAGAGTGAGGCCAGTTTTAAAGTCAAATACTTACACAATTTGGCGGATGCAAGTCGCGAGTGGCGGCCGGCCGCCCATGTTGCCACATTACCCGCGAAACGAAGCTTTTGTTCTAACTGTTGTATGATAGAAAGTACTATAGCAATTAAAAAAAATGCTTTTCGGAAAATATAGCTTTTCAGCTAATTTGGTTAAACATCATGCCAAGTTTGAACTCAAACAGTCAAAACATCTAGATATGAATTATTTTGTTTAAAAAAAACAAAATGTCGGCTAAACAGACAACATTTATTGGAATTTTTCATCTTATTTTGATGTGTGGGGAATTACGCCCTGAATTCTTTGAACCTTTTCTCTGAACACACCGTATTAATTCTTACACTTGTGTTGAAGAGAGAAAACGGAAATTGAGAACTTTTATTTCTAAAATGACAGGTAGTAAAAGTAAAGCCCTCGCATTTCCGTCAACTCTGCCTAAGGGGTGTATCTACCCAGCGACCACAGAATTAAATAGACTGGACAAGTCGAACGCAAGGGTGAGGCCAGTGTTAGAGTCGAATGCTCACACAATTTGGCGGATGCAAGTCGCGAGCCGCAGCGACTTGCACATTATTGCAATAACGAAGCTCGTGTTCTAACAGTTGTATGATAGAAACTAATAGCAATTTTTTTTTCAAAAAATGCTTTTCGGAAAATGTAGCTTTTCAGCTACATTTTTCTCGCTTACATGACGCACCTACCCTAAAAACAAAATGTTTTTCTTGCAATGCAACTTTTTGATGTCACGAATTAAAAGGTATAAAAAAGTTTGGAATTTATTCGATTTTTTAAGTGCAAAACTATTTTTATTTTCAAATTGTGAACACATCATTAGCGTCCACTCTACTAAACTGTAAGTTTCTCAAATTTCAAAGTATTTCGAGCATTTTCAGTTATTGAAACCACGGTGTAAATGAATAGGGCACACTGAAAATGTCACGCCTGTCTAGGCCCGCTCGACGTTTCTATCCTCACACAAGATGGCCGATCTAGCTTCACTTCGCACAATGTACAGGCTTATGGCATAACCAGTCTATTTAATTCGGTGGTCGCTGTATCTACCCTTAAACAATAAAATTTGATCCACTAAATGGGGAAAACATTGATCGTTTTGGACGAAGCTCAGTGCGCTTAGATAGTTGTGCCAGTTAACACTGACCTGAGGTCGGGTTTAGAACTTCATGTAAGAAAAATGCTCAATATTTTATTTCATTCGCTTATTATGCTCTGTGGACGAAGCAGCGACTACCTACCTGCTAGTTTTTTTCAAATTTATTACTCTTACAATCATCTTATTACACTTATCTTGTGACATTAATATCAAGTGGATATTAATGTCACAAACTATTTATATACACGCCGATCCAACTACTTTAATGTACAATGTACCTATAGTTGAACACTAGTTTTTAGCGACTGTTTTAATGATATTTAAAAATATAATAGAGTACTCCAATGATATTAGGAATTTATTGTTATGAGAAATGTCCACGATTACAATACTTACGGCTTTTATCAAATGTTTGGCTGGTTGACTGGCTAACTTACAGCCGCGAAGACGTTCCCCCACCAAATCTACCCTACTAGACTTCGAGCGATAGCTCGCGCTTTTAGGGACCACTTTTAACCAAATTCTCAGCATTTTTACAAAAACTGAAAATATTAATATGTGCGTCGAATTTAATATCGGTTTGAAAAATTTTAATGGGCGGAAACAATGCGTCTGTAATCGGTTTTTAAAATACCGACGTCGAAGTAGAACGCTCCAATGCATTTACATTTGTTTTTTAATTAAAAAATCATTCGGTCGCTCGTGTCGCGTCCACGTAGGAATCGGCGTTAGTATCTATATATTTTTTAAAAAAACCTGATTTTTATTCACTCACTTCCTAAAGTTAATACTCAACCGATTTTGATGATTCTTTTTACTTTCTCCATCCTATACGTAGTATATGGAGAAAGTATTGTTTTCGTCCAAATTTTTGAATTTGAATTTTTAGTGGAATTTTCTGTTTTGGTGCTCCCCGAACCCCCAAAAAAGTTTAGTGGAACTATCTGTGTTGGTGGTCCCTGAACCCAAAAATATTTTTAGTGGAATTATTTGTTTTGGTGCTCCCTGAACCCAAAAAAGTGTGTTTTTTTTGTGATGTCTGTCCGTGTGTCTGTAAGGATGTGTACAGAGCTGGAGACCGTACCAACGGTCCGATTTTGATGAAATTTGGTATGTAGGTGTAATTCTAGAATATCTCCAGGCGTGTTTTTCATTAAAAAATTTTTTGATTTGTAAGGGGTTTTACCTCCCAAAAATTGCCAAAAAACGAAAAAAATTAAAATTTCTCAAAAACGGCTCTAACGATTTTGATAAAATTTGGCTTATTTGTAGCCCTTGATAAGCAAAAAAACCACATCTTTCTAAAAATTATCGTTTAGGTAATAATAATAATAATAACAGATTTTTGGGAGTTTTTGGTCAAAAAGGGGGTTGTTTTCAAAACCTTTTTTCGTGCATCTATACAGGCCTAATTGACATGTTTGGTGCAAATTTGTTCAAAATCGATCGAATAGTTTAAATAATAATAATAATATAATATGGATGTGTGTTTACATGCATCTAATATTTTCCATGGTAACATTTTCCTACTTTTGCAATTATAAATAACCACCTCCTATGCTACTCTTGGGAAGGTATAACGTTTCAACTGGGAGAAAGTATGTGGCAGTTATCTGGTACCGTTTATGTTATTTAAAAGACAATTTCAAGTTCCAAGTCACAGTGAAGCTAAATATTTGATTTACACTTTTTATTTTGGTTAAATTCCGAGTTTTAAAATTGCATCAGTGTGCTACAACTAAATTAATAGGAAATAATTGGTTCGAAACAGCTGATAACCTAAATGAGTTTCAAATAAATAACTTATTTACTTTACTTTCACTTAGGTTATATTGTTGATGTGTTTTAGGTCTGATTTATTGCTGTGTATGTTAGTGTGTGATTGAACTATGAGGTTTTGTTTAGGCTTTTTATTTTTGTCATTCCTGATAATAAATTAAAGTAATATTGTTAAGATACGTGGTAATTGAATTGAGAATTTGAATGCTTTTAATAAACTAAAAAGGTCAAAAACAAGTTGAATTTTGTTACTTTACATGAAAGTTGGTCGATACCACAGGAGATACTCGTCTTACTTCGTTTCAAAATAATATACAATCAAAATTCTGGAAAGTTATATTTTTATTATAGCATCAAGAAGTAGGTTATTAATTTCTCTAATAAGTAGGCTGTTGAGAGTACTATTAAAAAAAGTGATTTCTTCAATGTTTTTATAACTAGATTTAAAAACATTCAAATACAATCTAGAACTGTTACCAATACAGGATAGCATTTTAGTTACATTTAAAAGAGATTTTCTAAAACATACTACAGATATATAATAGCAAATGTTTAACACTACTTATTGTAATATTCTGGTATTATTAACACACGTTTGACAATCAATAGACGATATCACAATTCAGGAACAAAATGAGGGAGGCTAACATGAAAAGTGGTGCCTATAAGTTACGCATACAGTAGAGAAAGTCAGAAGCAAAGGTCAAGGGTTGTATTCCCGGTTCCGTTTATATGAACATAATTTGTCGACTAACTATAAAATTCGGGCTAAGTGCCAAAAATAAATATATACGTACAGTAAAACTCCAACTAGCCGAATCGCTGATTAACCGAATCGCTTTCAGAAATTCAGAAAACAAAATTAAGACGGCAACGTACTGCGATTTGCAAAATAATGATTCTGTCTACGCGCGCTATTGCACATAGGCTTAAAATTGGCGTGCGGAGCACGCAACACTTTGTGTATTGAAAATACTTCTAATACGGGGGTTGGCGTGCGAAGCACGCAATGCTTTGTGTATTGAAAATACTCCCAATATGGGGGTTGGCATGCGAAGCACGCAATGCGTTGTGTTTTGAAAATACTCCCAATACCGGGGGTTGGCGTGCGAAGCACGCAATGCATTATGTATTGAAAATTTCGAATTTTTTCAAACCCTTTCTTAGTGAGCACATATGGCCCTAGAGGAAGCTACATACCAAATTTCATTTCAATCCGTTCGGTAGTTTTTGAGAAATCAGTGAGTGAGTGAGTGAGTGGTATTTCGCTTTTATATATATAGATGTAGCCTAGATAACTTATTTCTAAAAAAGGATCTAATTATTTAAATTAATTTGGTAAATTATAAATGAAATGTAATCATTGTACCTATACAGGATTAAGTACATAAAAAATAATGGTTGGAATTTAGTTTATACACTAGGGGCTCTACCAATGCATACAGATTATTGTATACGCTCATATTTTCACAGAGATGACGACTGATTAGGACAGAAACACTTGGGTCTAAGTAGGATGGTGGTGGTGGTACGATACATAATGTAAGACAGAAATCGAAATGGACAGCGCCATCCCCAATAACCGCAAAATCCTGAAATGTGTTAATCATTTAATAATTTTTTTAATATTTTTAAACAGGAACCCAAAATACTTTCAGAATACAAAGTAGCCTAGATTGGTTTCTAAAAAATCCTCTACATGCAAATGAAAGTTTTGCCTAAATTGGTTCAGCCATTCCGGAGATTAGCCATTACAGACAGACAAAAAATGTAAAAAAGCATGTTTATGTTTTGGTATCGTGTGAGTAACCATATGAGCTTGAAAAAAATTTTATTTCGAAATCACAGACAGACTCTTCGATATTTTAACATGGCTATTACAACGTCGCTATAACAGATGTATGCGTAGGTAACAACGAAAATCCTCAGTGTTCGTCTTCGTAAAATGCCATCAAACGCTAAATTTTGAATTGATAAAGCGAATACAGGACGGTGAAACTGTCAAACTTTGGAATGAACCGACGAAATTCCCACGTCGAGTTCAGCATACATCAAACACAAAAATGTGAAACTACAATTAAAATACGTGTAAAGGAATTTCACGTTCTTCAAAAGATAAGATCAACACAATCAGCGCCGGGCTTGATAACAACCTGACCACCGAGTGACAAATACGGTGAAATTAGCGCAGGATAAAACGAATTTAGGTATTTTGATGACGGAGCACAACAGCGTTCCTGCGTCAAGGGTTGGAAATTAAGAGGTGGAGTTGTTTTATTAATGTTTTGATGGGACCTTTTGGAATGGATAAAAGATATTCTACAAAGATGAATAGTGGAAATAAGAACGTTTTGAATAAAATACAACCAAGATCTTTACTGATAACTTGGCAACACATCTCGGTTGTATTTAAGATTTCTAGAGAGGAGTATGTTAACTTACATACTTGTGTTACGAAATTAAATTTAGATAATTGTGTTGTACAAAAACTATGTCGATAAAAGTTTGACAATAGTAGAATTGTATTAGCAAGCACAATTAGGTCATATCACAGTAATATAGAGTAGATAGTTAGGTAATTAGAAATTATGTAAATCACAGAGTTGCATTCTTAAGTAGGCTGACATATAAGTAAAAAGGACTAGACAGAAAACTGAGTAGGGCAGAATAGAGAGGAAAGATGACAGAAAGTTTTTTTTGGGGGGGGGGGCGTGCATCGACCGACCGAAGCCACCAGGTCAGCGTAAAGGTAGGGGCACAGTTGGCGGAGACAATTAATTGTTTAACACGTAAAATACTTATCCAATAATTCATGTCATTTCGTAACGCTTTGGCGCTACACTTTCAAGGAAAGCAGTGGGCTCTCACAGTATATAAATTGCCCTCGTAAGTACTTTTTCAACAAGCACCCCACTCAGTTGCTGTGAGGCCTGGCCACGGACTTTTAATATTGGCAAAAGGGTTTACGCAGTTCATACAGACACATTTGTTTAACAGTTTAACCTATTCTAAATGATTTTAAAACGTGAAACAATTACTTAACATAGTGCCACTATTTTAGTTTTTGTTACATGTCTAAAAAATGGGTTGTATGACAACACGACTGAATGTGACCTGGAACCCTTGGGGGGCAATAAATATATCTGCAGGGCTACGACAGCACGACGTTGCCGAATCGCATTAGCGGCTCAGTCGTATAGACGTAGTCTGCGCGAGGCCCCAGCCCCTAATCCCTCCGCGTCTACCTGCGAGGCTGTCTTGAAGAAAACTTTATCCATACCAGAACTGAGTTCATAGCTAGACAATATTTACCCCTTTAAAGTCACTTCACATATTTTGCCGATAACAGTATGATTATGATATTTGTATAATTATAATATTTCGTCGTATTATCACTTTATATAAT
>JAGFPH010000450.1:543844-554889 GCA_018207615.1 Philaenus spumarius
GTATAATTATAATATTTCGTCGTATTATCACTTTATATAATTAGAATAAAAAAAAAACTAAAGGACTTACCTAAACTGTTTAGTCACAGTATTTTGCCGATAACATTGCATGTATTTTGCATGTATATGCATTGTAAATTTGCTGAGTACGCAGGGGTACGGGCTAAATATTATCACCACTGGTTGTCAAACCCTCTTCAAGGTTTACCCCGGTCATGCCGTGCAGACTACGACTGCACGACGGAGCCCACTCGCAGCTGCACCATCGTCGTGTAGTCGTAGCCCTGCAAACCAGGTAAACCGATGGCCCTTGGTAGTTTTATTGCACCGCCGTGTTGTCGCTTTACCAAAAAATGTTAGCTTTTAAAACTTTGCGGGCCTCTGCGACCAACTGGCCCAGTTGCCATGGCAACTAAACACCCCCATGTGAAAGGGCCTGACTAACGGAGTCTCAGTAGATAGTGTCTTTCTTAGTGAAATGTTTATACCAATTCACTGGATCAATTAAATTTGTATTGAAGGAAAATCGACAGGAAATCGTCTGTCATCTAATGCTTATACACATGAACTCGTCTTTCAACTACTGACTATACACATGCACTCGTCTTTCGACTACTGATTATAGGCTACACATGAAATCGTCTTTCATCTAATGCTTATACACAGGAAATCGTCTTTCATCTACTGATTATACACATGACAACGTCTTTCATCTACTGGTTAAAATCAGGAAATTGTCTTTCATTTATTGGTTATAATCAGGAAATCAATTTTTATCTACTACTTATACACAGGAAATTGTCTTTCATCTACTAACTATACACTTGAAATCGTCTTTCATCTACTGATTATGCATATCAAATCGACTGTCATTTAGTGATTATACACAGGAAATCGTCTTTCATCTACTAATTATACACTTGAAATCGTCTTTCATCTACTGATTTTAAGTAAGAACTCGTGTTTCATCTACAGCTTATACACATGATATCGTCTTTTATCTACTGATTACACGTAGGACATCGTCTTTTATGCGTTGATCATACATAGGAAATCGTATTTCATCTACAGCTTACACAAAGGAAATCGTCTTTCATCTACAGCTTACACACAGGAAATCGTCTTTCATCTTCTTATTATACACATAAAATCGTCCTTTAACTACTGATTATACATAAGAATCGTATTTCATTTATTGATTATAAGTAAGAAATTGTCTGTTGTCTACTGATTATAAGTAAGAAATGGTCTTTCATCCACTGATCATACATGGAAAATCGTCTTTTATCTACATTTTATACACAGAAAATCGTCTTTTATCTATTGACTATACTCAGGAAATCTTCTTTCATCTACTGATTATACATAGGAAATCGTCTTTCATCTACTGATTATTCACCGAAGTATTCTGCACAATTTGTTGTATGCATATGGCTAAAATACAAAATAAGAGCGCCCTATTAATAAGAAAGTGAGTGCTTGCAAACAATATTCTAATTTTAGTCACACTCGATCATCTATCTAATAAATAGCATACCTGCAACTTGTCGAACTTTCACTTGTAATAGTAGTGCAACACACCCTGTACGCAATATCCCTAACGGCGCAAAGGTTCGCGCGCGCCCTTGCCGCACAGAATTGAGATGAACCAGGTAAATTGATTACCACATTTAAAGCTTCCGACTGAACCAGACACAAGCAATGATCGCTCGGTTTATTCAGTTTGTTTCTTCACACAATCGGCTACAGAAGTTAAACTACCAACTTGTTCCCAATGAATAGCCCTGCTCTTACACGAGTCCTTTTAGTTTACCTTATCAGTAAGGTAATATTAAAACAAGCATGTTAGGTTGGCTGCGTCATTAGTCAAACTGCTCGAAACGTCATCATCCTAACGCACTCCGATGAATTCCTTCACTTGTACCACGGTTTCTTACTTGAATACTTTTTAACAAACTTTATGTAAAAAACGCGTGTAATTGTTTTAAGAGTGTGGGAGATTCCAGTAATAATTTAACATATTTTAGGTAGAAAGTTTAACTTATGCAAAGGCATAATTCACTATCTGCACAGGGTATCTAGAAAACAATGTCCCACATTTAACCAGGCTATTCTACAGGTGAAAAAAGGAAAAAATGTTTCAAAAAACATTGGTCAGGAAATGCTTAGTTTTCGAATTATCCTCCATTGGTTTTTTTTTTTACTAAATACTTAAAATCTTTGGAAATAGAAAAAATATTGAATTTGAATTTTGCGTACATATTTGTTACGTAACTTTTTACCCTTGACCAATACACCAGAACGTTCTATTGTATACGTTAAAAATGGCGGCCATTTAAATTTTGTATTGTCAAATATCTCTAAAACCGCTAACTATACACAAAAATTAGGAAGCAAAAATATAATTTTTTAATAACAAACAAAACTTTTTTTAAATTGTTTCCATACCTCAAGCTAACCGAGTTATTGGCTTAAAACTAAAACCATAATTTCTTGGTAATTGTCAATAACAATGCAGAAATAACAACAGCACAATTGAAAACTAGCAGTGTTGTTTATTAGTGAAACAAACTAAAGGAATTGTTCAAAGTTACGGCCCGGGTTTAGCACTCATGCATCTAAGCGCCTGAACATATAAACTTAATTTTGGAAATCCGCTCAACCACGTCAGCGGTTCAGCTGCGTAGTCGAATTATTCTTATTTTCACATATAGAATAACCTGATAAAATGTGGGACAATAATCTGTAGGCCCTCTGTATATATAAAACTCTGTGGGTAATTTCATTATGTTACTTCCTTTACGGTAAGAGAGCTGGAATTTGTTATATTATTTCATAAATGTTACATAAAAAAACCATCGAATTTAGTTCACTGCTGTCTAAGGTATTAAAATCGGGTAACTACCCCAAGTACAATAAAACTAAATTCCACAAACTTCCTACTAGATAGATAACTGAAATTTGCTACATATTTCTTAGGTGATATACAAGAAATAAACCCGATTTGAAATTAGACTACTTGAGTTAAAAAGGAAAATGCGATAAATAACCTTAATATTAAATAATAGTTATATTTGCTATGAAGCTAGAGACCTGAACTTTGCACATAGTGGTCGTAAATTATAAATAGGAAAGAAAACAACAATTGCATTTTAGGTAAAATATACTCATTGAAGTAAATGCACCTCGAAACCTGTAAGTTTAGCGGTTATGAGTAACTAACTGGCGGAAAACGTTTTACAGCTCTTACATGCTCATAGCTGATCATGTATGTAGGCTTAAGGGTCTACTGTAGTGGCAACCATCTTGGATATTTATCCCATAAGAGCAATGTTAAATTTCAAACCATTTATTTCGTTTATTTTTTATCATAAAATTGTTTGCAAGGTCTTATTTTAAGTACAATCACAATACGTTTTGCTTTTCACATGTTCTTTTGAAATTTTTCATCTGTCACGTAATTGACATTTTTGAAGTACGAAGTTTGAACTTTTTTCTAAAAATACTGACTTTTTTACAAAAATTGAAACCCTTTTGAAATGGATAAAAAAAGATACCTGAGATCTGTTTTCGCCAAAATATTTGTCTATTATAGCGCTTGAAAATTCCGACATTTGAACTAGTGCCTATCAGTTTTTGGAACACCCTGTATCCGGAAAAGATTAATATTTTCACGTTGTTATTTGTGGTGGATTTAGTTGGGAATAATTGTATTTCGTCCTGCTAATATCTTAAGCAGTTCGTTCGTAACCTGTTTGAGACATCCTTATATTTACTAAACAGTAAACTCGCAACAAGTTTTCTGCTGAAGTTACTGTAGTAACAATGGATTATTCGTTTTCATTATCATTGTTACAAGAAAATGAGACGGTTCCACGTTTTTTAGCCATGTGTACATTGTTGTTTGCCAAAAAACGATTTTGGTTTAGAAAACCAGTTTAAAGAACAAATTAAATTTGAAAGCTACATAAGGGAGTTCAATACCAGGACGGTTCTATATGGCTTTTTACTAACCTTTTATGGAATTTTAAGATACAATTTTTTTTAGTTAAAGTAGTTCGAATGCATTTTTTTAAGGGCTATTACCGGTGCCAACTTAGAGGAACATTATACTCCCCAACATGATGTCTCGTAATCGAGTCTACCTTGAACTATTTATTTATTATTTATTTATTTGTTCTTCTGTGTTTGACACTATTTGAAGACTCGAACGTCTTATTTAGTGTCCTTCCTCACTAAAATTCTCCATGCAGGAAGTCTCTCCGACTAGTGCGAAAATACTAATCTATAAACTAATACACTAATAATAAGGCAACTGAAATTCCCACTTCATGCACTATAGGGTCTTCATTATTCTCTTGGCAATTCCATGTACTCTGAGGCCAATTTCATAATCGCTACTACCTCCTTCCATATATCCCTTTTCGTCAACGAGCAACCATTTATTTGGTCTCCACCTACCTTCCAATTCCTCCTCAGGTCTTGAAGGAGGGGGCAGGTAATCAGCACGTGCAGGGCATCCTGAGGGAGGCCACAGTAACAACGCCCGTCCAACCTAAGACCAAATGTTCTTAATTTCTCTGCGAAGAAGCCGTGTCCCGTTAAGAATTGAGTGGTACAACTATCCAGCTGGGTATATTTCATCGTAAGTCTCCCTATGATGTTTGGGAACCACAATCTCGTTACAAATCCTTTCTAACACGACCATCTTGCCTGCCATGTCCTTATACCCTCATCCCGCACATAATTCCTGATCTGTCCTGCACTTAGTCCTGGGTTGTACCTTAAAATTCGGGAATATCCTGGCATGACCTCCACTTCCGCCTCCTCATCATGCCCTTCTCCCATACCTTTATGCACTGTGCGTGCCCGTTTCACATAATGTTCAGTGTCAAGCTCACATGTGCGTCCTTAGCAGTGAACTTGTTAAACAGAGATGTACCGGGTACTGATGTTTCTAGTCAGGTTAGTAGCGATTTGCTCAAGTTCCAGCATTCGCACCGGTATCTGTAGTTGGTTTGAAGATTTTTGAGTAGGCCCTATGTTTGGGTGAACTTGCACTCTGCTAACTTTTGCGAGATTTTGTAAGCCTTGTTAGATTTTAATAATCTAATTGTCTTGTTTCGAGCCTAATTGTCTTGTCTTGACATCTCTTACCTCTTACGACTTATACATTGGCCTGGGATTGAATCACTTGCAGCTTATAAGAAATAGTAGATATATACACTATATTTAAAATAAAATGTCTCTTGTCTGTTTTGTTTATTACTTGAGAACCAGTGATCAGATTTTAATGCAGTTTTTCTCACACGTAGGTGCGACAGGTTTTTAGTCAGGTTAGTAGCGGTTTGCTCAAGGACCCACATTCGCGTCGGTATCTGTACATGTGTGTACAATATATTCTGCAAGGAATTGTATTTCAACTATTGAATTTGTTATTATATTCAGTTTTTTTAAAGCCAAAGTATGGCACCCAAAAATAAATATTTGACGATTCTGTCGTGCAGAGTATTGTTTGGGCACGACATATTTTCCTACATAAATCCTATTTTTCGTAAAGAATTTTGACGTTAATAGTTTTCATCATTATGTTTTCCAAAATGGTAAATAAAAACCGGCCTTATTTCGGTATAAGTTTACAATACGCCTCCCTGCCGCAATCTTTGTAGAATTATCATTTTTTTAGGGAAAAAATATTGTTGCCAACCTAAGTGCATTGTAACTGATTGAATGTTGAGTTGTGACTTCAAACTGGGAATGTTTGTTCTGCGTTAATTTTCTTGTTTTCACAATCAACTTAGTATAGTTTAATTTACTGACAATATACAAATTTTATGTTTAGATTGATGATATATTTTTGCAATTCGTATATTATTTAAGTACATAAAATATATGCTTTGTGTATATTTACGAATTTTGAAGTAATAGTCGTGTCGTTCCGCTTAATAATATACATTTAATTTAATATACAGAGTATGGAGTTATTGGTGTATCGTAAATTTCAAACCCTCCCCCAAAAAATGGGGTATTTTGGGGGTAAGCCGAAAATTTTAAATGAGAAAACCTGTGAGTGACACCTTATTTTAAAGGTCTTGATAAAAGAAGAAGATTGGCGCAAACCGAAAATCTGTGTGTTGACTCTATCCAAGATAATGGCCACTCAAGGTTATCATTTTAACACAAAACTATTTTAACACAACTTACGAAATGAGGAAGCACAATGTCCATTTCAGAGGTATTACCAAGCAAAATATTTTAAAACAACTTACGAAATGAGGAAGCACATTGTCCATTTCAGAGGTATTACCAAACAAACTATTTTCAAACAACTTACGAAATGAGGAAGCACAATGTCCATTTCAGCAGTATTACCAAGTAAACTATTTCAACACAACTTACAAAATTAGGAAGCACAATGTCTATTTCAGAGTTATTACCAAGAAAACTATTTTAAAACAACTTACGAAATGAGGAAGCACATTGATCATTTCAGAGGTATTACCGAGTAAACTATATACTCTGCTGTATACACATGTGTACTATATGTTGTAGAGCGTGACGGAAAAATGCGTGACGGTAAAATCCGATTCACCGCCCGTAAAATATTTTGGAGGCGGTGCGCCTATAGAAATTTACACTTAACAAATAAACGAAATAAATGGTTTTAAATTTAACATTGCTCTTACTGGATACAAATCCAAGATGGCCGCCCCTACAGCAGACCCTTAATAATAAAGTTATGTGATGATTAAGTTAAAGCGCATTTTCTCGCCATTGAGGTAGCACCTCTGCTACAATATGGCGAAGAGGCTTATTGTAAATTTTACCCTTTGGCTCTATATTTATATGTTCGCCATACTAAGCCGCGTACAATGTGTTTAGGCCTACTATTTATGTTTTTTATGTATCTCCACTTCCAACGCGTTCCCCCGTCGATACAAGAGTTCCTCTAGTTTTCCCTATCGCCAGTTATTAAAACAAGCGTGTTTGATTCGAAACACCATTAGTCAAACAAGTCCCAATGTCATCGTCCAAACGTAGCGCAGAGATGGATCTACCAGATTCACATTCTTCGCCGGCTCGTTGAACGCGAACCTAACCCGGTATTAATTTGCGCTCAGTTTGAGCGTATTTGTCAGCTCCGTGTTTTGACTCGGCTCGGATCAGATAGGCGCGGACAGTGCGAGCTAATTCCGTTCTGATTTTATCTCGGGAAGGGGAAAAATGCGAAATTCCGTCCATCCGTCGCTCCGGATACACTTGATTTAATATTTAATTGTATTAATTTACTTTGCGCGCGTGATAAGGTCGCGTCGGTGCTTCCTGGCACAGTCGACGATAAGGGGAAGCTAAAAACCAAATGTTTCTCTGGAATTAAAAGTTTCGTAGATTCCGTAAATTCCAAGTAAATACGGAGATAAAGAGGGATCAGTTTGAATCAAAACGTCAAGAGTTACGTACTGTCAGCCCTCGACGCAAACAGTCGTTAGTAAGGATTTGTGCCCTTTTTACTTTCTCCACCCTATACGTAGTATATGGAGAAAGTATTGTTTTCGTAAAAATGTTCGAATTTGAATTTTCAGTTGAATTATCTGTTTTGGTGCTCCCAGAACCCCCAAAAATTGTTTAGTGCAATTATCTGTGTTGGTGCTCCCTGAACCCAAAAATATTTTTAGTGGAATTTTTTGTTTTGGTGCTCCCTGAACCCAAAAAAGTGTTTTTAGAGTAGTGTCTGTCTGTCAGTCTGTCTGTATCTATACACGACAAGAGAGGACACTATTGGTCCGATTTTCATTAAATTTGGTATGTAGGTACTAAACCCTAATATCTCCAGGCGTTTTTTCATTTTTTGGAATTTTTAAGGGTAATTTACCCCTAAAAACCCATAAAAACGACAAAAATGCAAATTTCTCAAAAACGGCTCTAACGATTTTGATCAAATTTTCAGTATTTATAGTGCTTAAGATGCCAAACAAAATGACACCACCAGCTTTTATCAAAACTTCGGCGTTTTATAATTATGGGGAAATGTTTAAAAATTAACAAGTATGTGTTGTCAATCTAGCATCGCGGCAGCGGCCGCACGGGGTACCACCACGGTAGCGAGCACGGCCAGTAATTCAAAGGTCGCGCGATCGAATCCCGCCTGGGACAATAATTTTTTTATACGATTGACGTAGGTAGAATATTATTTTTTGTTTTGTTCTAAAAAGTAGTAAATAAAATGATTAAAAACAATATTATTTTGACTACAGTAAGTTGGGAGAAAGTTTGTGTCAGTTAACTGATACCGTTTATTATCTTTCTCTTTGAAGTGGATAAATATATTATTGCTATTATAATATAACTAGTAAGCCCCGTGAAAAATCACAGGCTGATTAATTAGATACACATCAGAAATACATAATTTAAAAAACAAACTATTTAAAAACATCATGAAGGTCTACTTATCTAGGCCTACCTAACTATGCTGACGGGAATTTTTAACTCGGTAAATGTGTACAACAATAAGGATTATAAAACTGTAGGCCTATTTGTTAAACATTTTTATTTACATAGTCTACGTTATTATATATTGAAGAAAGATAAAAATACTATCTTTTAATTGTTTTTTAATTCATATTGCATAGATCAAATGATTCAGAAGTTATTAATATTATAGTGAATAAACTAATAATCGAATATGTTTATATTTTTTACTTAGATGTACGAATGTTTCCGAAATTAAACGAATAGGTATCTCTTCATAAATTTGTATAAACAAATATATTCATGTTAAAAGGTTGTATTTATTACAGTTTATAACCTCAAAGCAAATATTATAACGTATATTGTAGCATACATTAGTTCTATAACTCATATTTAAAAAAATAAACTTCACAAGAAATTATAACGATTGAAGTTGTAAACATAACCTCAACCTATAATCTACACTGGGTTTGTTTAAGTATTACAGACGATGGGTGATCAGCTGCTATATTACATTTTACTCACGTACGTACGTACATTCACTTTTAAATGAGTTGATTAGGAGGTACCCACAGCTTGGTCAGCAGTTAAGAATGAGAGAATGACAGAGTAAAACTACGCCTTATCCCACGCAGATCGAAAATGAAAGTATGCGACTAGCGGAGATTTCCGATCAGAAAATTGTTTTGGACAATTGCGGTCAGTTGATACCATTGCATAAAAAGTGCTGGCTGGAATAAATACAAACTTAATTAAGTATATCTATATATATAAAACAAAGTCGGGTTTGTTACACCACTTAAAACTCAAGAACGGCTGAACCAATTTTTATAATCTTTGATTTGTTAGATTTGTCTCCTTCCCGAATAGCAGAATATCTATTAAAATATAAGAAAAATAAATAAATACAATTTAAAACACAAAATAATTTTAGGTTAGGCCTAGACTGATGGACTGACACAGCCATGTTATTTGAATGTATTTACATTCATTACCATAGCAACCTATAAAATAAAATCACAGATACAACAGTTGATTCAAATGTATAACCTATATAATAAAAATAAAATGCTGTTCGTTGGTAAGCGCGTTATTTGAGAACAGCTGGACCAATTTGGCTATTGTTTGTTTTAAAAGAGTCCAAATTAGATTTTATATAAAGACAAATTTGAAAAGTTTCCCGAAAAAGTTTCAAATTTGGATAAAAACTAAACAGCCTCTTTTGTATGGACTCAAGACCATAGCGCACAAAAACAGTTGTTCCTATAAAAAGCTTAGCAACACGCCATGTTTGTTTACATTCATTACCATAGCACTTTACTTAGAATTTATAATCAATTTATTATTATTCAAAACAAACAGGTTTTTTAGGTTAGATTGACCAACATAAAGCAAACAAAAACTAAAATAAAGCAAACTAAAATCAACTAAAAATGCTTACTATGTTTTAATACAATTCAAACATTGGTTGTAACATAATATATACTAGTGGACCCGGCAATGCTTCGCTATTGCTATTGCTTGATTTACCTAACCTAAAATTATAATATTAAGTTTTTGATCCAAATCAGTTGTTGATCAAAATCAGCTGTTGATTAAAATCAGCTGTTTTAAGCTTTTCATACGAACAGCTGTTTTTTGTGCCCCTGATAAAATCAAAAGAAATCTTTCTTCTTCTTCCTTTAAGATTGACCTTCCATAAGATTAACATTGAAACTTTGAGGGCTACTGGGGCGTATCCCTGAGGACCGATGTAAATTATAATGGGATTCTGCTCATCTACAGGACACTACCTTTCTAACGGTATGCGCGAATTTCTCCTACGATGCACACAAGCTGAGAAAAAAGGACAAGTTTTGTGCTTGCCTATTAATATATAGATATAAAACAGCTTAGTTGGATCAAAAACTGAACATAATTTTAGGTTAGTCCTACAATTAACCAAAACACGTTCAACTGCAACCAATTGGGCTAATTTAAAATCATTTTTTTTTTACAATTCTTTACAACTATCCGTGTTTTTGGATTAGGTAAAAGCAAACAAAAGGTTTACTGTATTATCTATAAAGGTTTACAAACTATACATCTAAATTTGTGTAGTATATTCTTAAGTGGTATAAAAACCATTTTGCAATTCGATTACTTAAGTCAATGTCATGAAATGGAATAACTGCCCTTTAAATTAAATCAAGCAATAGCTAAGCATGTTGGGTCCACTAGTTATTTATAGAAACACGATCACCTTAAATTCTGACACAGCCTACCTTCTGGAATACTTACAAAAACAATACTTTTCGCAGAAACACAACTAAACCATGGAGAAATCATTTATTATGAATTTATTTACAAATTCAAAAATTAAGAGCAAAAATATGGCCTATACTAAACATAAAACTTCGATAAAGCAGTTGAACCGCTGACGTAAGTTTACAAAATGTATAAAATCAATTGTGTTAGGGTCTCAACCAACCTATTTGGGAAATTGGTCTACTCATGGCGGCGCCTCCGTGTACGAAATATATTAGAATTTGTTTGCACCTCAGCCTCCAGCCCCGGCTCACAGCGGGAAAACTCGC
>JAGFPH010000451.1:0-10675 GCA_018207615.1 Philaenus spumarius
GGATAATACTCAATCTCAGTTCTATTCCACTCTATTTCCAACGTGCTAAAACTGTATAAATTGGCTTGTTTAAAAACAGCTGTTTTGATCGCTTTATTTACTATTTCGTTGTTATTTTGTAACCAACATGGCAACACATAAGAACCTATGTTGAAATTTTTCAACTTTTAAATTAGATTTTCTCAAAAAATTGCGTTTTTACACGAAATACAACTATATGGGTGTACTTAAAAATCAAAACTACACCTAAATACAAAATTTCTTTGAATTCGTTAGAGCCGTTTTCGAGATCCGCGACAGATACAAAGATAACAAGAATTGCTCATTTAAAGTAATAGGATTTAGAATTAAGGTTAGTCTTAGCTGTATTAAAAATGAAAGGTATTGTAACGTATCTAATTAAAAATCTGTGTTAATAAGAAGTTTTCAACTTTGACTGGCCACCATTTTCGATAGGGTTAACATAGAAACCTCTAATTTGTGTCATTCTTCTTAATTTATCAAGCCCTTTAAAATGAAGTATCGCTTGATAGGGGTTTGTATTTAAGATTTTTGAATTGCCCTTTCAACCCCCCCCCCCCCTTTTGGCGTAAGGGGTGAAATGGTCGGTTACACCAAAATTAATCTCCCTTTGTCATATAAAGATATCCAGAAGCTCGTGTGATTATTTCTACTTGTTTCAAAGTTAAGGGGGGGGGGGGCTTTATGGACACCCGGTATATATGAATATACATAAACTCTTGTTGAGATTCTGATAATGTAAAACATAAAATAGAAAGCAACAAAATACCGTCTTTTGTCAAGCTAATTTATTTTGTACTAGGATCAGTGCACCGTTAATGGTTTAAACCTAAACGCGTGGGTTCGGCCCTGTTAAATAATGCTCTGTTGGTTCAGATAAATGACATTCTTGTTGTAAAACACGCTAAACCGGACAAGTCGAGTGCAATGAAAATAGAATTATTTGCACAGCATTGTGGGAGTAATAGATCTTGTGAGGTGTCGTCAAGGTTTGTACTAGCTGGGTGGTAAACAAGTCTTGTCTCGGGGCAAAGGCACGCTATAAAATAAACGAGCGGTTTTGGGGTCTTACAACCGTAACTTACTGTGAAGATCTCTTTATTAAGCTCATCAAATAAATCAGTCCGATTATTGTACCTTTCACAAATTGATGTTGTAAAAACAGATTTATATTTGAATAAACCGCTTGAAGAGAATTTATTTTTGTGAGTCACAGGCAAACCAAGAAGTTTATTATCAACTCCTATAAAAGCGAATGTACTTCCGTAACATAGCCTACAATATAACAGCTGATTTCAACCATCATCTGTAACACTTAAACAAACCCAGTGTATATTATAGTTTGGGGTTATGTTTACAACTTTAATTTTGTTATAATTTCTTGTGAGTTGATTTTTTTAAATGAGTTATAGAACTAATGTGTGCTATAATGTACGTTATAATATTTGATTTGAGGTTATAAACTATATATAAATACAAAATTTTAACATAAATAAAAAAAATAATAAAAATAATATTTGAACTTTCCCTTGCATTTATATTTATGAAACTTTAATTTTCTTTAAGAGCAATCATAATTTATTTGAAATTAATGAGCACTACCACAAATACCCTTTGCGTCAAAAACTTTTTCAATATCCTGTCCATAGACTTAAATTTTTTGAACGCGGAATTTATTACTCTGGTATAAAGTTGTTTAATACACTTCCAGAACATATAAAACACTTAGATTGTATCCACAGTTTCAAGAGTTCACTCAGGTGCTACCTCTCCTAGAAAATGCGTTCTATTCTGTGGAAGAATATGTTTCCACAGGTACCTGAGCCCAGTCTGCAGGTGTCAGGAAGGGCTTATTTGTTTAAAAAATATTATAATCAATAATTGTATATATATATATATATATATATATATATATATATATATATAAACTGTATTAACTGTGTTTTTTGATTTTTTTTTAATCAAATTTGTATGTAAATTTTTTGTGTGATTTTGTGTATTATGTATGTTTTATTATTTTGTACTTTTATTTATATAAATTAAGTTATGACATGTCACATATTCCAATGGAATAAATAAAAAAAAGCGATAAAAAGAATAGAATAAAAAAATATATATATTTTTTTTATACAAATTTAAAGAAAATATACCTATTCGTTTATAACTTCGGAAACATTCTTACAACTAAACAGGTGATTTCACCCATCATCTGTAACACTTAAACAAACCCAGTGTATATTATAGTTTATGGTTATGTTTACAACTTCAATCGTTATTAATTTTTTTTAAGTTGATTTTTTAATGCTATAATCAACTCCTACAAAAGCGAGTGTACATACGAGCGTACGTAGAGTAACGTTTAAAGGAGAAATAAATATATATTCGTTTAACTTAATACTATAACAGCTGATTTCACCCATCATCTGTAATACGCAAACAAAACCTATCGGAGATTATATTTTGCGGTTATGTTTACAACTTTAATCAATAATATAGCCTATAATATTAATAACTTCTAAATCATTTGCTCTATCAATATGAAATAAAAGGCAATTAAAAGATAATATTTTTATCTTTCTTTAAATATATATAATAATATACATAAACACAAAATCTTAACAAACATTCCTGCAGTTTTATAGTCTTTATAATTGTACACATTTACCGAAATAAAAATTCCCGTCTGCATAGTTAGGTAGGCCTAGATAAAGTGTGTTGTTTAAATAGTATTTTGTATAAACGATGTATTTCTGATGTGTATATAATTAATCCGCCTGCATGTGATTTTTCAAGGGGATTTACTAGTATTCGTTGTAAACTGTATATAAATACAATATTTAATCATCAATATTATTGTTTATCCTATTACTTTAAATGAGCAATTCTTGTACCGTATCTATATTTGTATCTGTCGCGAATCTCGAAAACGGCTCTAACGAATTCAAAGAAATTTTGTATTTAGGTTTAGTTTTGATTTTTAAGTACACCCATATAGTTGTATTTCGTGTAAAACGAAATTTTTTGAGAAAATCTAATTTAAAAGTTGAAAAATTTTAACTAGGGTCTTATGGATTGCTATGTTGGTTACAAAATAACAAGGAAATAGTAAATAAAGCCATCAAAACATCTGTTTATAAACAAGCCAATTTATACTGTTTTATCAGCTGTTCATTCAATAGTTTTTAATTACTGTTAAAAACCCGCTAATTTATACTGTTTTAGCATGTCGGAATTATAATAAATTGGACCTGATTTAACAATTTATTTTGTCAAAAAAAAGGTAAACTTGGCAAAGATGGATAAATTCGAATAGTCAATTTTGTAATATTAGGCCAGTCGGTAGAGGTAATTTTTAACCAAAAGTTCCAGTAATTTACAATACGGCTGATTTTTTTTTATAAGTACATTCAAGTATGTAGATTAACATAAAAAATTTTTACCAGTCTATCGATTTCCCAAAGTCGAAAAAAAATCGATTATCATTTTTTTCTTTTTCGATTATCCTTAATATTTCGAGCTGGGATGAAGATAGAGAAAAATAAGAATACCACCGTGTAGGGGAGGTATTTTTCAACAAAAAATGTCATATGTATTTATTTCGTCCGAGCAATGGTTTGTCTGGAAAAAATTCGAAAATGCAGGTATGTATTTTGCAGCAGGGGAAATCACTATAAGGGGACATCTTATTCATATATGAAGCTTTGGCTCATTCTAAATTGGCCAAATTTTAATATACCGAATTGAAACTTGACGTAGGAGTTAAAATATATATTTTAAACATTTATGTTGAGTCTCAGCTTGTTATCTTGAAAATTTTTCTCTATCTTCATCATAGCTCGAATTATTAAGGATAATCGAAAAAAAAATGATAGGCCTAATCGATTTTTTTTTCGACTTTGGGAAATCGATAGACTGCTAAACTTTTTTTATGTTAATGTACATACTTTAAGGTACTTATAAAAAAAATCAGCCATATTGCAAAGTACTGGTAGTTTTAACCTATACCGACTGGGCTATATAGGCCTGGCTCATTTCTGAAACAATAGTATTGAGGTTATGTTAATCCTGCAATAATTTTTACTATATTTAGGCCTGGTTTCAAAACTTTAGTTGACAGAAGATAGTAGAACTAGGACTAAAATCGTAATGAAAGCCTCTCACGTTTCTAAAGCATGTATTTGAGGTTATAATTAATCTTGTAATTGCTGTTAATATATTTAACCCTGGTTTCATAATTTTACAAACCTATGTACAAACGAGCCAAAGATTAACGAGATTCTTTAGCGAATTTTCCAAGTGCGAGCGAAGCGAAGCAGCCATCTGACGCCGAAGGCCGAGGCGGGGTTGGGACGCGAATCGTCCAGGGGCAGAGCCCCTAGTAATATTAATAACTTCTAAATCATTTGATCTATCAATATGAAATACAAAGCCATTAAAAGATAGTATTTTTATCTTTCTTTAAATATAGGCCTATAATAACGTAGACTATGCACAGAGAAGAAAAATATTTTTCTTCTCTGCGGACTATGTAAATAAAAATATTTAACAAATAGGCCTACAGTTTTATAATCCTTATTATTGTACACATTTACCGAGTTAAAAATCCCCGTCAGCATTCGGTAGGCCTTAATGTTGTTTTTAAATAGTTTGCTTTTTAAGTGATGTATTTCTAACGTGTATCTAATTAATCAGCCTGAGTGGCTTACTAGAAGGCTATATTATAGTTTTTAATTTTCAAACATTAACTTTATATCACTTTAATGTTATTCTTGAATATATTCTGTGTGATGCAATGCGCACACCACGAAACAAAGTAAATTTACTTCCAATTATGTTAGTCTGTACAAAATTGCATTTGTTCAGGGACTAAGCCACCTCTCTGCGCCACATTTTACACCACAATTGCACACTTATCCGCATGATTTAGCCGGGGACTCTGCCCCCGTGAAATCTCCCGTTTAAACCATCACGTGCTCGTCTCCGGTAAGTCCTTGAATTATAATTTGTTTCGCCAATCTCGGGGCGAAATCGGATTAGCTTAAAACAAAAAACTGTAGCGTTCGATCTGTGCGTCGGTGGATTGATCAACGAGCCGTTAAAACAACGAACCCGGTGTCAACTTCGTCACCTTTAGCTTGACTAAACTCATTAAGGTCCGCTCAGCTGTGACCTCTGATGATGAAACGAGTTGTCGGGGAAATAATTGCGTAACTCCTTACAAACACTCCTGCGTAGATAAACAATATTTGCTTCAAGCTTTCTTATTTAATTGTTAGTAGAGGCAATCAAGTGGGTTGAATTCAGCGGAGGAAATTAGTAAAAGCGTTCTCAGATTCTTGTCCAACATCTAACCTACATTATATGAAGGGCTGAGAAGCCAACGGGTACAAGTGACATTTTTTGAATAATGGAGTTAAGTGCAGAAACTGGCTCTTCAACACTTTAAAATGTTTGTGGCCAAGGAATATAACTGTAAGTCTATCATGTGCTGAGATATAGTGGCGAAAAAAAAACTACTTCGTAGAAGAACTGTTTGGCTTTGAAGTCAAGAGATACATGTGATGCAAGTCACTTTACATTGGTAATTTACTTGTAACCTATGTTTTATTGCATAAATTCTAATTCGTGTTAACACGTTCACTGCTACACAAATTTCGTATTTCCTATGCTACACTCGATTCCACGTTCACCGTGCAGTACAGGTATTACGGGAGAATAGACATGCTACTACCATTACAGGGAACATCACGTTTATTGTCATGCGGGTTGCGTCAACTATCCGAGCGTAGAATGGGAGTTGATGTTTTTTAGTTGGCAGGTACAGCTGAGACTGTCGTAAGGATAACACGGCTTACGGGAGCTCTGTACTGCACGGTGAACGTGGAATCGGGTGTAGCATAGGAAATACGAAATTTGCATGTTAGACACCAATTTCTATGCTTGTTTTTTAAATTTTGATATAGTTACCCACGTAAAATATTATAGGATGTAAGGATAATGAATGATTTTGTTTTGTTAAAATAAAGTATTTTTTTGTCGAACCTTCATAGTTTTCTTATTTAACAGATCAGATCAAGCTCACAAGAGAGTAAGGCTGTAACATACTGCATCCATGTGTATTGTACGTTTTAGTTTAATATAGCAAATCTAAACATTAGTAGGCTATGCATGCAATGCACATTGATGTAAAATATGTTTTTGGATCCTCTGTTGTGTTGTCTATTTTATAATTTAACTTGCACTTTTTAAACCTAGTATTAATTTTTACTACTAATTTTCGGGATTTCGTGGGGAGAGGGCGTTTGACCCCCTAACCCCCCCCCCCCCTCTGACTACGGCCTTGCTTTTAGAACAAGACAGTGTTCTCAAATTCTTGTCCAACATCTAACCTACATTATATTAAAACAATATTGGCAAGTTGACTATATACAGGGTGTACAGAAAAAGGATTCCAAGAATTCAGGGCGTGATTCCCAAAATCAAAATAGGATGTTTTAGAAAAGTTCCAATAAACATAGTTCCAAAAATGCTCCGTTTTCTGTCTAGCCGCAATTTTTTTTACAAAACAATTAATATCTAGAGAAATGTTTGACTGATTGAGGTCAACCTTATCATGAAGTTTAACCTAACAATGATCTAACTTATTTGAAGAAAAATAATCGATTCTATCCAATCATGCCTTTCAAATTGACGGCTGTTTGAAAATTGTAAACCTACATTACTCAAAAACCGCACAATTAACAAAAAATTTCAATAAACCATTTTTGTAGCCCTTTTGATTCCCTATCGGATGGTGTAACTTTCAAAACAATCGAATTAAGGACAATAGCTAAGTTAAAATAAATTACAGCAAATGTACATACAATATTGCTGTGTTTACTGTGTTGGTATAGGATGCCGGGTTGAACAAACCAATTATTACACATATCTTAACTATTACCCTACATCCGATTGTTTTGACAGTTACACCATCCGGTAGGGAATTAAAAGGGCTACAAAAAAAGTATCTTGAAATCTTTTGTTAAAATGTACGGTTTTTGAGTAATTTAGGTTTAACATTTTCAAACAGCCGCCATTTTGAAACGCATGATTGGATTTAATCGCTTAATTTTGTTGCGATATATCAATGTTACGTTAAACTTCATTCGAAGTTTGAACTCAATCAGTCAAACCGTTCTCTAGATATGAATTATTTTGTAAAAAAAAACAAAATGGCGGATTTTTGGAAAACGAAGCGTTTTCGGGCCTATGTTTACGTGAACTTTTTTCTTATTTTTAGCTATAGAATGAGGAGCTACCGAGACATAGCCACATAGTTCTGAATCACCTTGTATAGTTCAGTGTCTAGCTTACCACACTTCTACAAATTCGACTACTATCCGATATGTCGTGAACATCGAACAGATTGACTCAATATGGACGGATTCTCGAGTCGAACATATTTCGATTGTCGAGCAATAAATAATTGTGCGCAGTTGAACATGCGCAGAGTGGGAGTGTATGTAGCGTAGGTGTTACACTTGGGTTGACCAAAGCATTAGTCTTGTGGGACAGCGTCAAGTCGCCATCAATTTGTATGCTTTTTGTTTCTGCCAACATTTACATAACCAGGCTCTGTACTTTAACCTCAAGTATTTTATAACGCGAGCCCAACTGTCCACGGAAATTAAACGTTTTAACCACAAACAAAAAGGTTTTGCTTATATTAATATACTAGCTGGCCCGATCCGGCTTTGCACGGATAGACAAATCAAAGTTAAATGTATATTAACAAAAAATATATTATAACAATAAATTTATTTCATTATGTATTTCTTATGGGGATTTTTAGTAACTTTTACCCCCCCCCCCCTACCCAAACCTCCCCTAAAATTTCGAATTTTTTAAAACCCCTTCTTAGCGAGCACCTATGGCCCTACAGGAAGCTACATACCAAATTTCGTTCCAATCCGTTTAGTGGTTTTGGAGAAACGTGATATAATAACATTGGCCCCCCCAAAAAACCCCTTAGATTTCAAATTTATTGAAAACCTTTCTTAGATACCACCTACGGTCCTAAAGTAAGCTACATACCAAATTTCATTCCAATCCGTTCAGTATTTTTAGAGAAATCGTGATTTAGTAACTTTGACCCCCCAAACCCCCCTAAAATTTCGAATTTTTTTAAACCCTTTCTTGGCGAGCACCTATGGTCCTAGAGGAAGCTACATACCAAATTTCGTTCCAATCCGTTCGGTAATTTTGAAGAAATCGTGATTTAATAACTTCGATCCCCCCAAAACACCCCTAAAATTTCGAATTTGTTCAAACCCTTTCTTGATCAGTGGGTCAGTGGAATTGGCTTTTATATATTTATATAGAAGACACACTCAAAACTGTGCTTGCATTCTACATTAATAAGGTAATATTTAATAGCATAATGATCGGTAAATCGGTTAGGTTAAACGTCATGCCAAGTTAGAATTATTAGATAACAATTATTTTGTACAAAAAACAAAATGGCGTATATCTTGAAAACGAAGCGTTTACGGGTGTGTGTTTATTTGAACTTTTTTTCTTATTTTGACCCATAGAACCATTCCCCGAAGTTGATCACTTTAGTTGTGGGAAACCATGTATATATAAATATAATTTTTAGACACCCCTAAAAGTGTTCTGGGGACCATGATCGGTACTCATTTACTACTCCCGATCTTAGGTCTCACCATAAGGGTCACTGCAGTGTTCGCTAATAAAACGTAGATGGAATGTACTTATTTTTACCACTGAAAAAGAGAAATTCAACAATGAGGTATGTTCGCAGGTAATATGAAAGGCTGCGTCAAATCACAATTTACTTTTAACGGTAAATGTATTCTATTGCTTACATTTTTAGGATGATGCAATTTTTAGGCGAACTTCCATAGGAAAGATACGTTATTGTAGTAATAGTTATGGTAAGACCCAAGGTCGGGAGTAGTAAATGAGCACCGATCATGGTCCCCAGAATACGTTTCCGTGTGTCACTAAATATTGCATGCATAGGAATAAATATCTATATAAGGGTTCGCACTCTAACGGCCGTATTTTACGTTCGATTTGGTCCAAATTTGGTACATTCGTTGTTTTTGTACGACGAGTTCGATTTAAAGAAATCCAACAACCGGAAGCACGTTTTTTGACCTTAAGTATACATTTTTTTAGATTTTTATACTAAAATGATACGTTTTTGGGGTTTCACCTAAAAAATTTAATATTGGAGATTATTCTGCACAGTCTGTTTTTTTTAAACGACCTTGTTGTACATGTCCGGTTTTCCCAAAATCGATCAAACCGTAAAGTGCTATAAAATCACCCGTGGGCTCCCTACGTATGTGTAGAGGGGGGCCACGCCCTACCTACCTCCCAGGGAAAAGAAAATATATTATTAATTATAGTCAGGTATTTTTCTTTTAAGAGATTAGTACTGAAATATATTTTAAACTAGCTGACCCGAACGGCGTTGCCCGTGGTTGTTAGTATTTTCAGTCTTTTTGACGTAATTGTATTCTTTTTAAGTGTTCGTTGAATACCCGTGCGTATCCTACTGTGGTCATGAAAAAAAGGCTACGCTATTTAAGAAAGCACTGAAAATTGTATTCCTGTAAACTACTATCTAACATGAAAAAGCTTTAAATGTATCGTTTTAATTTATAGTTTTTACTAATTTTGACTTTCACTTAATTTAATTGACAATGTTGCGAGCACCTACAGCCTAAAAGGAAGCTACGTACCAAATTTCATTACAATTCGTTCTTATAGGGATTTTTAGTAACTTTGACCCCCCCCCCCAAACCGCCCTAAAATTTCGAATTTCTTTTAACCCTTTCTTGGCGAGGGTTTAAATTAGCTGGGGGTCGTAGGAAAGATATTTGAATCACTTTGTAACATCCAAGTTAATTTAGGATGTAACAAACTGGTTCAAATAAAGTTTGTAATTTTAAATGTATAGGCCTAATTAGTATAAGATATTGTTTAGTATTTAAATATACAATTATATATCAAAATAAAGCTACGAATGTGATATTTTAATAGCATTTAGTTTAATTCAGATTGTTTGTTTAGTTTTCAATATAATATGTTTAAACTCGTGTATGTTTATGGTTATGCATGGTGTCAAATAATTTGTTTGTTATTATTATTATTGATAGCGAAAATATGTTTTGAAAAGTATTAAAAAATTCATAGTTACGATATATTTTTATATAAACAATATTTTAAACAGCATATCTCTAAGTAGGCCTATATAGATATTTAATAACCAATGTTTGAGTTGAATTATAATTTTGTAAGCATTTTTCGTTGATTTTTCCTTGCGTTTGTTTATAGTTTTTCAATCTAACCTTAAAAAGCTGTTAGTTTTGAAGAGTATTAAAGTGATTATAAATTTGCTACGTAATGTTGCTATGGTAATGATTGTAAACAAACATAACGTGTTGCTAAGCTTTTTATACGAACAGCTGTTTTTGTAAGCTATGGTTTTGAGTTCGAAAGTAAAGGCTGTTGAGTTTCTTCCAAATTTGAAACTTTTTCGGGAAACTTTTCAAATTTTTCTTTACGTATAAACCTTCTATGAACTACTGCAAACATTTTAAGACCAAAATTAGTCAAATCGGTCCAGCCGTTCTCGAGGTTT
>JAGFPH010000451.1:10775-22082 GCA_018207615.1 Philaenus spumarius
GTGCAAACTCGCAAAACGGGGTTTCCGCTGCGAGCGGAACGAAGCAGCGAGTGAGCCGGAGCTGGAAGTTGAGGTGGAAACAAATTCTAGTAAGATATTTCGTACACGTAGCCAGCTATTCATCGCCCTCGTGAGTGGGCCAATTTCCCAAATAGTTGGTTGAATCCATAAAACACATGAACTTAATTATGGAAATTTACTCAACTCACGTCAGCGGTTCAGCTGCGTGGTCGATTTATATTAATTACACTGAATCTCTGAGATTATAAAAGGTTATTGTTTTTGGTTAGTGAGAAGGTTTATTGAAATTTTATGTTGTTTTGAGAAAAACCAAAATCAAAGCAACCTACGTAGAATACTTATAAATTTTGAATCTAAACAAAAACTCTGGAGGCGCCGGGCATCGATCCCGGTACCTCTCACATGCTAAGCGAGCGCTCTACCATCTGAGCTACGCCCCCAGTTATTATAAGAACAAGTTCAGATTCAATAAATGTTTATATATATACCATTTCTAAACTGGAGCACCGAGTCGGCCACGCCCTGGTGTAAAGGTGTCTCTCTTTGCTGCCAGAGCGAGCTGGTCTGCTTCTTGGTACGACAGAGTACGATATTCTACACAGTCCAGCGCGTTTTCTCCGACTAACCCACAGGTAGAATATTATCAACACCTTCGTCCTTACCGTTGACTTGCTAACACATCTCAATTGTAACTGAGAATAAGAAATAGATTTCCTACGCATGCGCACCGAAACCCTATCTTATTCCATTCCTTAATAGCCAGTACTCAAATTGTCACTTTAAAGTATAAAATGCTTAACTCGCCCATATTTTCAGTACGCTCACAAACTTCGTATTCTGACGGATAAATGAGTGGTCTCGCTCTTAGTCACTCATCAGCGTACTCACTTAACTGTGCGTCCATGCTTCGGATATCTCCCTATGTAAAAACAAACTGATGTGTATTATTTCATTAATAATAATTCGACCACGCAGCCAAACCGCCGACGTGAGTTGAGCAAATTTCCAAAATTAAGTTTATAGGCCTATGTTTTAGGGTTTCAACCAACCATTTGGGAAGTAGGTCTATTCACGACGGCGCTGAATAGGTGCAATTGGTTCGCACGCCTTTCCGCATATTGGGAGTATCTTCAATATACAACGCATTGCGTGCTTCGCACGCCATTCCGAATTTTGAGAGTATCTTCAAAGTTGTGTTAGCCGTATTTAAAGTTCGATTTGGTCCACACTTTGGTTGTCTTGACGAGTTCGTTAGCCCAAAAATGAAACAATCGGGAATCACGTTTTTGACACGAAGTAACTATTTTTTAGGTTTTTCCCACGAGAATGAATTTTTTTAGAGGTTTTTCTATACATACAAATGTAGATGTTATTCTGCACGTTTTGTTTTTTTACGCGACCTTATAGCTCGCTTGGTTCCCCCAAAATCGATCGAAACGTAAAATAACATAAAAGTACCCGGTTCAAAGCCATTTGGCGGATTCTACCGAGGGGTTGGCGTGCGAAGCACGCAATACATTGTGTATTGAAGATACTCCCAATATTCGGAATGGCGTGCGAACCATTTTGCAGCTATTCAGCACCGTCGTGAATAGACCTATTTCCCAAATTATTGGTTGAAACCCTAAAACATAGGCCTATAAACTTATTTGCTCAACTCACGTCAGCGGTTCAGTTTCGTGGTCGAATTATTTTCCCTTGCACCGTGATTTTCCAAAACCATTAGTCAGACAATGTCATTACCGCTTGCTTACCGATTGGCGTCTACTTTATTTAAATTTATTAACTGCGATGATGCCTCTAGGCGGGGACTCACTATTAGCTGTATTTATGTAATCCCTGTCTCAAGAAGTGAAAGTCATTAATAACCTCTCTCAGCTGTAAATAGTTTGCATGGAATGTTGTGGGCGCAAACGTACGTCTTCTTACAACAGACGCGATTGTTTTATTTAGCGGGTTCCCTGGCGTCATCCTAAAATCATTATTTAAATGAGTTGAACTCTCGTCTTCTAAGTTTAAACTCGATTACGGTACACGTGTCGACTTACTCGGGTTGAATTATATCAAACTACGGGAAACCCCTGCGTGCTCCGCACGCCAACTCAGTTGGAACCTTCTAGACGCATGACCATGTTATGTTTTCTTTATAATAAAGGTGCAGGATTAATAATAACCCCAAAGCTAAGATGGTAAATAATGTTAAATGTTCAAATATAATTATTTCGTATATTTTAAAACAGCAGTTATAATAAACGTCAAATAACCAGCAGGACTCAGATCTACACTTTAATAAAAACCTAACCTAAGAGTTAGAAATACATAATTGCTTCAAAGTTTGAAATCAGCTTTTTAAATATCAGAGCAACACAGCTGTTTTATCTGTTATTTTATTCAGTTGGTTGCTATGGCAATAAATGTAAATACATGTGTTGGTCCGTCAGTCTAGGCCTAACTGAGATTTGTCACTCTGGGATGGTGTAGCTGTTTATTAGTAAAACTTTTTTTCAATCGGTCCAGTAGTTCTAAAGATTACGACCTACATACAAACAGACACATTTTACCTCTTTATAATATTAGTAAGGTGGTAAGAGCAAATAATTATAATTCGACCACGCAGCTGAACCGCTGAAGTGAGTTGAGCAAATTTCCAAAATTAAGTTTATAGGCCTATGTTTTAGGGTTTCGACCAACAATTGACGACTGTGCTGAATACCTGCAAAATGCTTCGCACGCCATTCCGCATATTGGGAGTATCACTAACACAAAACATTGCGTGCTTCGCACGCCAACCCCCGTATTGGGAGTATCTTCAATATACAAAGTATTGCGTGCTTCGCACGCCATTCCGCATATTGAGAGTGACTTCAGTACACAAAGCATTGCGTGCTTCGCACGCCAATACCCGTATTGGGAGTGTCTTCAATACACAATGCATTGCGTGTTTCGCACGCCAACCCGACGGTAGAATCCGCCACATGGCTTTGAACCGGGTACTTCTGTGGTGTTTTACCTTTTGATCGATTTTGGGGGAACCAACCGAGCTATAGGGTCGCGTAAAAAAAAATGTCCAGAATAACATCCTACATTTGTATTTGTTGAAAAAACTCAAAATTAAATTCATTCTCGCAGGAAAATTCTAAAACAATATGGAAATTCGCTAATAATAAATTGTATTGGTATTTACATTCCCACTCTTTATAAAAAACTTTCATAAATACACAACAAGAAATTTCAGGTTAAGAATTCTCAATTGCGCAATCAATGGAAACGAAGAGAGGAATTTATTCTCGAATAGCATTACGCGAATGAAACTTTTCCCTGTTATATAAAGGATTAATAGCAGATTTAGAAGTCCCGCCCCAACATTCAATCTCCTATTTCTATTGCAACCTTGAATTGACGAAAACGTGTTAAAACATCCGAAGGACTTTTACAACAAACCTTTCTCAAAACATAATAATTCGACCTCGCAGCTGAACCGCTGACGTGAGTTGAGCGAATTTCTAAAATTTAGTTTATATGTTTTAGGGCTTCAACCAACTATTTGGGAAATTGATCTACTCACGAAGGCGCTGAATAGCTGAACGCATGTACGGAATATATCAGTAGAACTGTTTTGCTCCTAACCCTCCAACTCCTTCTGTCCACTCGATCTTGCGGCCTCGGGGTATGGACTGCTTCGCTTCGCTCGCAGCATACAAACTCGGACGTCTGCCTCGGATCAGAAGATGCGACAAACATTGCGTGCTTCGCACACCAACCCCACGGTAAAATCCACCACATGGCTTTGAACCGTGTCCTTTAATGGTATGTTACGTTTTGACCGATTTTGGGTGAACCGAGCGAGCTATAATAGCCCAGTCGGTATAGGTTACAACTACCAGTAATTTGCAATACGGCTGAATTTTTTTTATAAGTACATTAAAGTATGCAGATTAACATAAAAAAAGTTTACCAGTCTATCGATTTCCCAAAGTCGAAAAAAAATCGATTATCATTTTTTTCCCGATTATCCTTAATATTTCGAGCTGGGATGAAGATAGAGGGAAATAAAAAATACCACCGTGTAAGGGCGGTATTTTCAACAAAAAAGGTAATATGTATTTATTTCGTCCGAGCAATGGTTTGTCTGGAAAAAATTCGATAATGCAGTTATGTATTTTGCAGCAGGGGAAATCACTAAAAGGGGACATCTTATTCATATATGAAGCGTTGGCTCATTCTAAATTGGCCGAATTTTAATATATCGAATTGAAACTTGACATAGGAGTTAAAATATATATTTTGAACATTTATGCTGAGTCTCAGCTTGTTATCTTGAAAATTACCCGATCTAGGAGTCGATTTCGATTATCGATTTTACTAGTACCGGACTCACGAACTAATTTCAATCTATTCCAGTTTCGTCAATTTTTGGAATATCAACATCAAATTTGTTTTACAAGTTGAGTACACCAGTATAAATATTCTTAGTAAGTATGAACGATTTTTTTAATGTTATTTTTTAAAACGAGGAGCTTGAAAATGGTCTTCTGTTTTACCTATCTCGTTTTAACTATAACACTTTTGGATTCAACGACTCCATTTTCGACATTTTTGAACATATCGATTTAAAAATTGGTACAGAAGTTAAAAACATAATTGTTTTTTGCTACACTTATTTTAAAAACTATATTTACAAAATTGACTAATGTGCAGCCGATTAACTCAAGCGTTTTGATGAAAAATCTAAAAAGGTCTAAAATTATACTTTTTTAAGTTACTTGTGTTTTGAAAAGTAAATAATAAAAAAGGTTTATACTCCTTAATCTTGTTTGAATCTATATATTTAACTTGTAAAAAAACTTTCAGGTTGATATTTTGAAAATTTTTTAAACTGGAGCTGTTTAAAATGAATTGGTTTGTCCGGTACTCCTAAAATCGAGAAACCCATTAATAAGTCAAGTGGCTCTAGATCGGGTAATTTTCAAGATAACAAGCTGAGACTCAGCATAAATGTTTAAAATATATATTTTAACTCCCATGTCAAGTTTCAATTCGTATATTAAAATTCGGCCAATTTAGAATGAGCCAACGCTTCATATATGAATAAGCGATTTTAGTGATTTCCCCTGCTGCAAAATACATACCTTCATTATCGAATTTTTTTAAGACAAACCATTGCTCGGACGAAATAAATATATATGACCTTTTTTGTTGAAAAATACCTTCCCTACACGGTGGTATTTTTTATTTTCCTCTATCTTCATCCCAGCTCGAAATATTAAGGATAATCGAAAAAAAAATGATAATCGATTTTTTTTCGACTTTGGGAAATCGATAGAATGGTAAACTTGTTTTATGTTAATCTACATACTTTAATGTACTTATAAAAAAAAATTCAGCCGTATTGCAAATTAATGGTACTTTTGGTCTAAATTGACCTTTACCGACTGGCCTATATAAGGTCGTGTAAAAAAACAAAATGTGCAGAATAACATCATACGTTTATTTAATTGGATAAAACCCTAAAAAGATTCATTCTGGTACAAAAAACGTGCTTCCAGATTTTGGTGGCTAACGAACAATCTGAAGCACGTTTTTTGACCTGAAGTAACTATTTTTTTTCAGATATTTCCTAAGAGGATGAATTTGGTTTTGGGTTTTTTCTACAAATATAAATGTAGGATGTTATTATGCACATTTTGTTTTTTCGCGCGACCTTATAGCTCGCTTGGTTCCCCCGAAATCGATCAAAACGTAAAATACCCGGTTCAAAGCCATGCGGTGGATTCTACCGTGGGGTTGGCGTGCGAAGCACGCAATGCTTTAATTGTTGAAAACACTTCCAACACGGGGGTTGGCGTGCGAAGCACGCAATGCTTTGTGTGTTGACGATACTCCCAATATGCGGAATGGCGTGCGAACCATTTTGCAGCTATTCAGCACCGTAGTGGTGAAAGACCTATTTCACAATATTATTGTTGGTTGAAAGCCTAAAACATAGGCCTATAAACTTAATTTTGGAAATTTTCTCAACTCACGTCAGCGGTTTAGCTGAGTGGTCGAATTATTTGACATTAGAAACAATGTGCCAATATTGTAAAGCTAATAACATTATTTTTTTACAGTACACTGTAACAGTATGAATTATTTTGTGAACCAATTCAATTTTATAAATTTGCTGACACATTAAAACTAAACTCTTTTTCCAATGCGAGTGTCAACTTATAATGATGAAATATAGCTGTGAAGTTCAAGGCGTATAAATTGTATTCACCTTATCTCTTTTGTTACTTTTGTGCTGCATTAGCCGTATCTTGCGACCGATATAACCAGCCCTGTAATCTGCGCAGACGCATTACAGTTTATTACAATAGAAGTGCACAGATCATATCTTCATCTGTAAGTTATTGCATCTGTGTGTAGACTACAAGATATCGTCATTATATTGGATTTAAATGTGTTCGGATTGTGGTTCAAGGACACACGGCACTGTACCCGCCTCTAGAGCAGAAGTACAGGAGAGTTGTTCTGTAACATTTCAACTATGTTTTCAAACAAAAGGAACTCCGCAAACATTGGATGTGTAAATTTTGAGTGATTCATATATTTTCTGCATTTTCTGGTTACTTAATGAAAAGATTTTCTCATACAAATATCTCGACAACTAAACAGTACCACATACTTTCTCCCAGTTGAAACTTTATACCTTCCCAAGAGTAGCATAGGAGATGGTTATTTAGAATTGCAAAAGTAGGACATACCATGGAAAATATTAGACGCATGTAACACACATCCATATTATATTACTATAATAATATTATTATTATTAAAACTATTCAATCGATTTCGAACAAATTTGCACCAAACATGATAATTAGGCCTGTATATGTACGAAAAAGGTTTTGAAAATTTTTGAAAAACCGTCCCCTTTTTGGCCAAAAACCTCGAAAAATCAGTTATTATTATTATTACCTAAACGAGAATTTTTAGAAATTTGCGGTTTTTTGCATATGGTATGGTACATTAAGGGCTACAAATAAGCCAAATTTTATCAAAATCTTTAGAGCCGTTTTTGAGATATTTAGATTTTTCGTTTTTTGGCCATTTTTGGGGGGTAAAGCCCTTAAAAATCAAAAATTTGAAAAAGGAAAAAAACGCCTGGAGATATTCCAGAACTATAGCTACATACCAAATTTCATCAAAATCGGACCGTTGGTATGGTCTCCAGCTCTGTACACATTCTAATAAAAACATTAGGCAGAACCGAAATAACTTGAAAATTAAATTTTCACATTTCACTAGTAATTAGAGTATAAACGAGCATTTGATGCTGAAATATTTTACTTTTAAGTATTCCTATAAAAACTAAACGTTTCAATAAAAATACGATAAACCTATACTAATATTATAAAGAGATAAAATTTGTTTGTTTGTTTGTAGGATAATCTCTGGAACTACTGAACCGATTGAAAAAATAGTTTCGCTAATAAAAAGCTTCACTATCCCTGAGTAGTATAAACTATTCATTTTGATAAAAACATTTTTTATTTCAATATTTCTAATTTAGTCGGAAAAAATTCTTAGGTTAAGCCTAGACTGATGAACCAACACATATTTCTTGTATGTATTTACATTCATTACAATAGCAACCAATTGATTAAAATAACAAATAAAACAGCTGTTTGCTCTAATATTTTAATTAACGGCTAATTTCAAACTTTGAAGCAATCATTTGTATATATAAATTTTTTATACTTCTAACTGTTCTAGAAATATAAATGTTGGATGTTATTCTGCACATTTTGTTTTTCACGCGACCTTATAGCTCGCTTGGTTCCCCCAAAATCGATCAAAAAGTAAAATACCATAGAAGTACCCGGTTTAAAGCCATGTGGTGGATTCTACTGTGGGGTTGGCGTGTGAAACACGCAATGCTGTGTATTTTGAAGATACTCCCAATATTCGGAATGCCGTGCGAAGCACGCAATTCTTTGTGTATTGAAGATATTCCCAATATTTGAAATGGCTTGCGATCCATTTTGCAGCAATTGAGCACAGTCGTGAATAGAAATATTTCCCCAATTGTTGGTTGAAACCCTAAAACAAACCAGAAGCACTTTTATCACCTTAAGTATCTATGTTTTGAATTTTTTCATTTTTCATACAAGAATGAAACTTTTTTATAGTTTTATCTAAAACATTAAATGTAGGATATTATTCTGTACATTTACACGACTTTATAGCTTGTCTGGCCTCTCTAAAGTCGATCACATAAAAGTACCCGGTTCAAATGCACTAGGTAGTTTTTACCGAGGGGGCATCTTCTGATCCGAGGCTGAGGTTGAACGCTGCGAGCGAAGCGAAGCTTTTAATCCGAGGCCGCAAGGACGAGGTGCAAACTCGCAAAGCGAATTTTTCCGCTGCGAGTGCAACTAAGGAGCGCGTTAGTCGAAGCTGGAGGCTAAGGTGCAAACACATCCCACTAATATATTTCACACACATAGGCAGCTATTCAGCGCATCGTGAGTAGACCGATTCCCCAAATATTTGGTTGAAACCCTAAAACATGTAAACTTAATTTTTTAAATTCGCTCAACTCACGTCAGCGTGGTCGAAATATGTTATGTTGTGCCGAAATATTGGATTGCATTCGCCTTCAGTTGACTTGTCGGCAACCCTACTTACATCAGAATGCTGCTTCAGCGAACTGCGGGTTTTGTTGTGCTGTAGGGCAGGGGTTGTTAAATTTATTAAATACAGGTTACTAAAACAATTTTTGAAAGGCGTAACAAACATGGCAACCGTACATGTAATATTTTTTAATTGATTTAGTCTTCATACGTCAAATACACAAACACATTTATCTATATAATTAAAATGAATTGCTGTTCCTTTGTAAGCGCATCACTTGAGAACGGCTGGACCAATTAGGCTATTTTCTGTTTTAAAATGTTCCTAATAGTCCGAACTAGGTTTTTATATAAAGAAAAATGTGAAAAGTTTCAAATTTGGAAAAACTAAACAGCCTCTTTTGTATGGACTCAAGACCATAGTGCTCAAAAACAGCTGTTCGTATAAAAAGCTTAGCAACACGTCATGTTTGTTTACATTCATTACCATAGCAACTTTACTTACCAGTGTATTATTCTTCAAAACCAACCGCTTTTTTGGGTTAGATTGACCAACATAAAGCAAACAAAAACAAAAATAAACTAATGCTTATTATATTTTAATTTAATTCAAATATTGGTTGTTACATATTATTATATATCAAACAGCTGATTTGAATCAAAAACTGAACATATTTTTAGGTTAGGCCCACAATGAATCTAAACACGTTTATTTTCAACCAATTGGGTTAATTATAAATCAGGGTTTTTACAATTCTTAACAACTATGAGTTTTTTTGTTTGTTTTGTAAAAGCAAACAAAAGGTTTACTGTATTATCTATAGGCCTAAAGGTTTACAAAATCTAAATCTAAATTTTTGTAGTATATTCTTAAGTAGTATACAAACCACTATGCAATTCGATTACTTAAGTAAATGTAATGAAATGGAATAACTACCCTTTAAATTAAATCAAGCATTAGGGAAGCATTGCTGGGTCCACTAACCTATATAATAATAAACGGTACCAGATAACTACCACATACTTTCTCCCAGTTGAAACTTTATACATTCTCAAGAGTACCATAGGAGGTGGTTATTTAGAATTGCAAAAGTATGAAAATGTTACCATGGAAAATATTAGATGCATGTAACACACATCCATATTATATTATATTATTATTATTTAAAATATTCGATTGATTTCGAACAAATTTGCACCAAACATGTCAATTAGGCCTGTATAGGTGCAAGAAAAAAGGGTTTGAAATTTTTGTGAAAAACAACCCTCTTTTTGGCCCAAAACTCCCAAAAATTAGTTATTATTATTATTACCTAAACGAGAATTTTTAGAAAGATGCGTTTTTTTGCATATGGTAGGGTACATTAAGGGCTACAAATAAGCCAAATTTTATCAAAATCGTTATAGCCGTTTTGGAGAAATTTAGATTTTTCTCGTTTTTTGGCCATTTTTGAGGGATAAAACCCCTTAAAAATCAAAAATTTGAAAAAATGAAAAAAAGCCTGGATATATTTTAGAACTACACCTACATACCAAATTTCATCCAAATCGGACCGTTGGTATGGTCTCCAGCTCTGTACACATCCTTACAGACACAGGGACAGACATCACCAACAAAACACTTTTGGGTTCAGGGAGCACCAACACAGACAATTCCACCAACAATTTTTTTGAGGTTCAGGGAGCACCAAAACAGATAATATCACTAAAAATTAAAATTCGAAAATTTAGACGAAAACAATATTTTCTCCATAATACTACGTATAGGGTGGAGAAAGTAAAAATGAATTGCTGTTCCTTTGTAAGCGCATCACTTGAGAACGGCTGGACCAATTTGGCTATTTTTTGTTTTAAAATGTTCCTAATAGTCCGAAATAGATTTTTATATAAAGAAAAATGTGAAAAGTTTCCCGAAAAAGTTTCAAATTTGGAAAAAAAACTAAACAGCCTCTTTTGTATTTAGAGTTCTGTTAGGTTATCCAAATACAATGGTATTAACTTGTTGAGGTTTAGTTTCCATTGGCAATGTTTTGTACAATTACTATTAGATTACAACCTTGTATTGTTTAATTTAAGGTTTAAGTCACATGTTTTCATTGGGATTATGTCAATAATTGAAGATCTACCTACAGCAACTCTGTGTATCATGAAATAAATAGTTTTACAGAAACCTCTCACCTGTACGATACATACACATTACTATAAATTCAAACCTCGGAAGAGAACCTTCGCTGATTGAAGGTGTGGAATCTTGTCCGGATGAGGACAAAACAGACCTTTGCCGCAGTAATGGTACTTTTGGCATGATTGTTGTCAGTGGGATTCATCTCACGAAAACACTTTTCCAATCAAACCACTGCCGCGACAAATGTCTGTTAGATTCTCATTCGGACAAGAGTCCGCATCTTCAATCAGATTATATCTGTATATTAGAGATGGTCGATCCAGTTACTTCTAGAGATGGGACTAAGAGCAAATTTCTTTAAGCATTTAAGAGAAAGAGCAGTTAATAGTAGGAGGGAGGGGGGTCCGAAATTTAGCAGTAAAAATTAATACTAGGTTTAAAAAGTGCAAGTAAATTAGCACATAAGCGTAAAAATGCTCGGTGTATTGAAAATTCTCCCAATACGGGGGTTGGCGTGCGTAGCACGCAATGCATTGTGTATTTAAA
>JAGFPH010000451.1:22092-32999 GCA_018207615.1 Philaenus spumarius
AATACGGGGGTTGGCGTGCGTAGCACGCAATGCATTGTGTATTTAAAATATAGGGGTTGGCGTGCGAAGCACGCAATGCTCTGTGTATTGAAAATACTCAAAATACGGGGGTTGGCGTGCGAAGCACGCAATGGTCGGTGTATTGAAAATTCTCCCAATACGGGGGTTGGCGTGCGTAGCACGCAATGCATTGTGTATTTAAAATACGGGGGTTCACGTGCGAAGCACGCAATGCATTTTGTATTGAAAATACTCAAAATACGGGGGTTGGCGTGCGTATCACTGTGCGTCGGCCGCTTCTTATAGTGTTCATTGTCAAGCTCACATTAGCGTCCTTAGCAATGAACGTGTTAAAAGAGTTTAAATTCAAATCCCCGGTCCTGACCTGACCCCCTCCCCCCCTAGAAAATACCCAATACGGGGGTTGGCTTGCGCAGCACGCAATGCTCTCTATATTGAAATTTCTCCCAACACGGGGGTTGGAGTGCGAAGCATGCATTGCATTGTGTATTTAAAATACGGGGGTTGGCGTGGAAAGCACGCAATGCTCGGTGTATTGAAAATTCTCCCAATATGGGGGTTGGCGTGCGTAGCACGCAGTGCATTGTGTATTTAAAATACGTGGGTTGGCGTGCGAAGCCCGCAATGCACTGTGCATTGAAAATTCCCACAAAACGGGGGTTGTGGTGCGTAGCGCGCAATGCATTGTGCATTTAAAATATGGGGTGGGCGTGCGAAGCTCGCAATGCATTGTGCATTTAAAATAGGGGGTGGGCGTGCGAAGCTCGCAATGCATTGTGTATTAAAAATACTCAAAATACTGTTGTTGGAGTGCGAATCACTGTGCGTCGGCTGCTTCTCATAGTGTTCAGTGTCAAGCTCACATGTGCGTCCTTAGTAATGAACGTTTTATAAGGGTTTAAATTCAAATCCCCGGTCCTGACCTGACCCCCCCCCCCCCTAGAAAATATAAATATCCAATACGGGGGTTGGCTTGCGAAGCACGCAATGCACTGTATATTGAAAATTCCCCCAACACGGGGGTTGGCGTGCATCGTTGATTGAAAATAGTCCCAAATATGGTCGGTTGAAACGTATAAACGTAATTTTGAAAATTCGCTCGACTCACGTCAGCTGTTTAGTTGCGCTATCGAATTATTTTACTTTTTTTAGATCCGGGTTCGAATTAACCTTTAATGTCGTCACCGTCTAACCTAAATAACTCTGAAGACTATCAAACCCGCCCACAATTAAAACAAGACCTTGGTTTAGTTAAGGTTGCTATTTTGTGTCTCTGTAAGCCCACCTAGACGATGAAACAATGGAAGTGATTGCTCGTTCAAAGTAGGACAGATATAATAGCTACTTATTGTAATAATAACTCGCCTATTCTGTTGTTGATTGAAAACGAATCTACACTCACGTACGGTATGGGTTAAAGGAAATTCAAATAGTGTACTGCATACTCTTGGAGTCAGTTCGCTTCAACGACCGCCAAACAGTAGAAATGTATTTAGTTTGGAGTTAAAACTGTTGTTTAAAGTGATTTGTGGTATTATAATATTTACCTACAAACAACAAGATACATAGAAAAAGTAAACTAGATTTGCATTTGGTCGCGTGCTGCTAAGGGGCGAAAATGTAATACAAATTTTGATTGTTATACTTTCCTTATAGCTAGAGAATAAACCCATAATAAATTAAGGAATTTAAAAATAAGAAACCACTATGTTACATGCTAATTAAAATAAATAAGACATATTAGATTTTAATAGTAGAACCTATTTATATAAAATAACCTGTTCGCATTTGTTTCGACGCGAGTCACCACGGGAGTTGGTGAGCGAAGCGAGCAGGGGCGGAGTCCTCTAGTATTTAATAATTTTAGGTTAGGCCTAGACTGATTTTAAGTTGTGTTAAAATAGTTTAATTGGTAATACCTCTGAAATGGACACTGTGCCTCCTCATTTCGTAAGTTGTGTTAAAACGTTTAAAATTCTCCCGTGTGGTCTTAAGCACAAAATTGAAATTTTTTTTATGTATACAAAAACCTCAAGATTTTTTATATACGTCAAGGAAGTAAAAATGTTTTGAAAAAATCAATGTAGAGAATGGCTAAGAAACTGTAATTTTTTTTCAGTCCAAAATGTCTCGGTAGCTCATTCTACAGTTAAAAATAAGAAAATAGTTCATATAAACATATATGGCCGAAAAAACTAGGATTTCCAGGTATCCGCCAATTTGTTTGTTTTTAGAAAATAATCTATATATAGAGAGAACGGTTTGACTGATTCAGTTCAAACTTCGCATAAGTTTAACCTATTAATGTTTTATCTCAAGAAACATAATCAATTATATCCAATCATGCGTTTCAAAATGGCGGCTGTTTGAAAATATCAAACCTAAGTTACTCAAAAACCGTACATTTTAACAAAACACGCCAAGCCACCTTTTTTGTAGCCCTTTTGATTCCGTGTCGGATGGTGTAACTGTCAAAACAATCGGAAGAAGGATAATACTTAAGTTGTGTGTAATAATTGGTTTGTTCAACCAAAATCATCCTATATCATTACAGTAAACATAACAATATTGTATGTACATACGCTGTTTTATCTTTAACTTAGCTATTATCCTCCATTCGATTGAAATATGTTAGTAGGCCTACAATTTGTTTGCACCTAAGCCTCCTTCGTTCCATTCGCAGCGGAAAACAAGCTTCACGAGTTTGCACCTCGACCTTGCGGCCTCGCTTCGCTTCGCTCGAAGCGTCTAAACTCGGCCGCATAAGAAGATGCCTCCACGGTAAAATCACTTGAACCGGGCACTTTTATGGTATTCTACGTTCTGGTCGATTTTGGGGAAACCAAGCGAGCTATAAGATCGTGTAAAAAAACAAATTGCTCAGAAAATATAGACTATATTTATTTCTTAGGAAAACCCCCAAAAATTCCCCTCTAGTTCGAAAAATCTCAAAAAACGTTCTTCCTGTTGTCGGATTTTTTGGCTAACGAACTCGGCCGAGCGACAAAGACAATCTACGTGTGTAAAAAATCGTACTTAAAATGCGGCCGTCAGAGTGCGAACACATTTCTACAAAACGTTTTCTGTGGACCATGATCGGTGCTCATTTACTATTCCCGACCTTAGGCCTTACCATAAGGATCGCTGAAATCTTCGACTTTCCTATGGAAATTCGCTAATAAAGAGTTGATTTGGGTATATACAGGTACAACAGTTTCAGTGTTTTAATATTGTCCTTGCTTTATTTTTTTTAAAGTTTTTTCTTATTCCAAATTTGATTTTTTATAGTACTAAGGTTTTCGTGTTTTGTTTTAATTTCAAGCAAACAAAAGATGAATGATTCAAATAAAGAATAGTGAAAAAGATAAAAGTATAATTGATTATCAGAATAGTTCATGTATTATTGTTGCTTATGTAATGTAGTTTCTAGTACGGTAACAAGAAAGATTGCTATAAAAGTTGATTACCTAAGCTTTTACAATTTGAGAACTTTAAATTTAAATTTCTTATTTAATGTGCTATAATTATAATAGGTAAAAACCCCTCAAACAATACAAGGGCCCCTTCCCCAGCCCGACAATTCAAGATATGTTACGTTTCTTTCGAACAGAATTGGGGAAGGCGGAAAGAATCTATATATTTATTTGAAAAGGTTTTTTGTAATCCGAGTGAGATCTCGAGTTCTATTGGACCGATTGACATGCGATTTGTGTTAAATGAAAGGTAATTAGCTCTATATTTGCCCATTTTACTTGGATTTTAGTAATTACATCACTAAATTTTCAAAAAACGGAAATTAAAATCTCTTATGGCAATTTAACATGGGAAAATTGTTTAAGCCTATTCCAAGTGAGATCTCGAGTTCTATTGGTCCGATTGACATGCGGTTTGTGTTAAATGAAAGGTAATTAACTCTATATGTGCCCATTTTACTTGGATTTTAGTAATTACAGCACTAAATTTTCTAAAAACGGAAATTAAAATCTCTTATGGCAATTTAACATGGGGAAAATTTTTAGGCCTATTCCAAGTGAGATCTCGAGTTCTATTGGACCGATTGACATGCAGTTTGTGTTAAATGAAAGGTAATTAACTCTATATTTGCCCATTTTACTTAAAATTTTACTATTCCATCATTTAATATTTTTAAAATGTAATTTAAAATATTTTCTATTCAATAACATTGTATTTACTGATCAACTGATTATAACAGCACATGTTTTATTATCATCTGGAGTTCTATTGGACATAAAAATATATAATAGCACAGATCAGCTGATTATAACAGCACATGTTTTATTATCATGACATGGTTAGTTTATGTTGTAATTTACTTTATTGAAGTAGGTTATGTTTAATTTTGCTGTTGCTTAATTATGTTTTTCTGTTTATAGTTCAATAGTTATGGAGGTGAACGGATAATTAGTGATGATGAAATTGTCTTTTTAGTAAATTTAATAAATCAATTTAAACAAATTTAATAAATCAATCAATGATGAAATTGTCTTTTTAGTAAATTTAATAAATCAATCTCTTATTAAATCAAGAAACTAGGCCTACATTAATTGCAAAAACTTCGCACAGGTTAGCTAGGGTTCCAACAGGGAGTTGGGGAGTGGGGGGTTGGCGTGCGGAGCACGCAGGGGTCTCCCCTAGTCTATATATTAATTTGAAAAGATTTTTTTGTAATCCGAGTGAGATCTCGAGTGTTACTGGACCGATATGCACGCAGTTGGTACCAAATTAAAGGTAATTGTCTGTACATTTGCCCATTTTGCTTGGATTTCAGCTATTATCCCACTAAATTTTCTAAAAACGGAAATTAAAATCTCTTATGCCAATTTAACATGAAGTAAAATTTTAAGCCTATTCCGAGTGATATCTGGAGTTCTATTGGGCCGATTGACATGCGGTTTGTGTTAAATGAAACGTAGTTAACTCTATATTTGCCCATTTGCCTTAAAATTTTACTATTCCTTCATTTAATATTTTTAAAATGGAATTTAAAATGTTTTCCATTGATTAACGTTGTATTTACTAATCAACTGAATATAATAGCACAGAACAGCTGATTATAACAGTACATGTTTCATTATCATGTTCTATTGGACATGTATAATAGCACAGATCAGCTGATTATAACAGCTCATGTTTATCATAACATGGTTTGTTTATGTTGTAATTATTTACTTTATTGAAGTAGGTTATGTTTAATTTTGCTGTTGCTTAATTATGTTTTTCTGTTTATAGTTCAATAGTTATGGAGGTGAAACGTATAATTGGTGATGGAAATTGTCTTTTTAGATGTGTTTCTTACTTTTTATATGGGACTCAAACGTTAAAATTAAACGAAATTTACTTAATTAAATCAATCTATTAAATATGGTAACCAGGCCTACTCCTAACTTGCGAAAGATTCTCACGGATCAGCTAGTACTACTTATAATGTTTAGCTGATTACCTGTAGGATTGATGTTCACCCTTGCCTTGCTATTTCGTGGAGGAAGACATTCATACAATGTATTTAGACATTTTCACTGTAAGATAGAATATAATGAAAAATTCGATTTCATTTTCAATACTATAATAATAATTTGTACCTTAACACTGTATTCTGAAACTACTGTATATTGTATGACGAAACAGAAAGGTGAAGAAAATATACTCTAGGATTATTGGTGAAAATTCCAGTTTCAGGATTTGGTGACCCCGAAGAAATGCTTATAATATTCCTAGTTTGTAAATAGAAAATAACATATTTTATAAGACTTAGTAAAGAAGACAGTATTTATTATATTTTTCTTTAATTTGCGTAGCCTACATTTTTTTTGTGAAAAATGATTTACTTAATCATGGTTTGAGTTCTGATCCAGATATGGTGTGGATTCAATAAGTTGCAGCCAAACACTCTCTGGTCGTTAGAAAGGTCGTATTTGCGGGCGTGGTCTCCTGCTCTTGGCCAAAAGAGACCTACTTTCGATAACATTTCTTAAAGTGGAAGTTATGTTGTTAACATCTGGGGGCGTAGCTCAGATGGTAGAGCGCTCGCTTAGCATGTGAGAGGTACCGGGATCGATGCCCGGCGCCTCCAGAATTTTTGATAAATCCAAAATCGTGTTAAAAATAAATACATGTTTAGTCAGATTAATTTTTAAGGCTCGGCAGACCCAGCCGCCATATTGAGCTACAACTCCCATAAGAGCAATGTTAAACGCGTTGCAAGAGTACTGGAGTAATAAGGATCAGACAATTATTCTGAATATGTAATTTTTAAAAGGTCAGTACAGTCTAAATGTGGATATGGTTTAGTTTTTTTAATTTGTTTTTAACTTAATTTATTCTTTGACTTAACTCAAAATCAAAGATTGCAATTTTTCTTATTCAATAAAGCAAATATAAAAAACGTGATAAGCTCACCACTCACCACATTCGAAGTTTAATTACGTTTTCAATAAAAATAATTTCAAAAATTTTGATATTTTACGAAAAATCTGCTTTATTATGGAAGCGCCAAATTTGAGTAAGCTATGAGGTTGTGTAAAAAGACAAAATGTGGAGAATAACTTATTTGATTAGATCAAAATGTGAAAAAGTTTCGTTCTAGCATGAAAAAACTCCAAAATTTTACACTTCTCAAAAAAGTGCTTCTTAGGAAACCAACGTGTGTAAAAAATTTGAATCAAATCCGGACATAGAATACGGCCGTTAGAGTGCGAACACATATAACATTATTAATGACACATCAAAACATGTTGCGGAGACCATGTTCGGTGCCCATCGACAACTCCCGGCTTAGATCTCACTGCAAGAATCACAATAGCTGTTCCCTATCGAAATTCGCGAATGAAACTATGATAATAGCAATTTATCACCCATAAAATAATTCGATCACGCAGCTGAACCGCTGACGTAAGTTTAGCGAATTTCCAAAATCAAAATTATATGTTTTGGGTTGTTAACCAATAATTTGGGAAATTGATCATCTCGAAAGCGCTGAATAGCTGCGCTGTATACGAAATATATTAGTAGAATTTGTTTGCACCTAAACCTCGGTGTAAAAATACATTCTATATATGGTTTCCTACCCCCCCCCTCCCGAGGTGAAAATTTTCACAAAAAACACCATTGCACGCAATGGTAGTGTGGGATTTTCACCCACTAAAAATACCTCCGGTTATCATAACCAGTCCTCCAGACCGACAAAGGATTTTCTTTTCTTACTAATAGTTGCTAATAGTTCTTACTAATACTAGTAGTTGTATGAGAGAATTAAAAAACTAAAAACTCCCCACTTCATTACGCCATCAGATCATGAGGCTTCTTTCTGCCAAGGCGACGGATGTCACCGCCTACATCCAGTACACTTAGCATTTCAGGATTTACATGCTTCCGCGATCGCATGTCATGTCCAGATGCATACCTCTTCATCTCCTCCGTTACCAGGCCGATTAGCAGGTCACGATGGAGATCTTTATTCCGTACGTACCATGGAGCGTCGGCTACTCCTCGCAGTACTTTGTTCTGGAATTGTTGGATCATCTGAGCATTTGTGTTCTTTGTATAGCCCCACAATTGTATGCCATACGTCCACACTGGCTTCAATATTTGCTTCTAAAGCAAGATTTTGTTTTCAATCGACAGTCTGTAGTTACGTGCGAGCAGCCAGTAAAGGTTTCGATACTTGATGTTCAACTCCTCTTTTTTTCACAAGCTCCTTCCACTTGAGCTTTACATCCAGGGTCATACCCAAATATTTAGCAGTGTTAGGGCAGGGTGTGATTGATTTCATTGTTAACGGTAATGGGAGCGTTTACTATCTTCTGATAAAGCTGATAAGAACAGATACTACACTTTGATCTTAGCCAAGAGGCCGAGACAAAATATGGTTGAATGAAAAATTAGTAGGATGAAAAGTTGGTAGTAAAATGTGTTGAATTTATCGTCAGAACTTGGCGAAATACATTACTCACGCACATCTGTGGAATGTCAGGGATGTATTACATTAAGTTTGGCCGAGTGCTCGCTGTAAGTGTTTAGATAAGCCAGGTATATTTATTGTAACTCTTGCCCGGCTTCGTGTTCTTGGTCTAATACATCTTCACTAAGAACATATGACTCTATCAGAATTCACGCAGAAATTCTGAACATTACCAGCTGTTACATGGATTTGGGAAATACGTTACCACCACTAAAATGTGTAAATTTTCCCTATTTATTACAGAATTTCCATATGAAAGATGAGCTGTGACAGTGACTCTTATGGTAAGACCTAAGGTCAGGCGTAGTAATGAGCACCGATCACGATCCCCAGAACACAATCATTTTCGTATGTTTTTAAAAACTTAATGTAGCCTATACAGGGTGTCCCGGAAGTGCCAAACTTCGGAAAATGGTTCTATGGGTGAAAATAAAGTAAGATCTACAATAACCTTCGTTTTCCAGATATCCGCCATTTTGTTTTTTTTTACTGAATAATTCATATCTAGAAAACGGTTTGACCAATTAATTGAGTTCAAGCTTGGCGAGAAGTTTAACCTAACAATGATCTATACTAATATTATAAAGAGGTTAAGTTTGTTTTGTTGTTTGTTTGTTTGTTTGTATGTAGGGGGTAATCTCTCGAACTACTGAACTGATTGAAAAAATAGTTTTACTAATAAAAAGCTACACTATCCCTGAGTAACATTGGTTATAATTCATTTCGATAAAAACATTTTTTAAATTTAAATATTGGTAAATTTAGCCGGAAAAAATTCTTAGGTTAGGCCTAGACTGATAAACCAATATATCTATTTACATTTATTACCATGGCAACCAATTATTGAATAAAATAACAGATAACAGCTGTTTGCTGTAATATTTCCATTAGCAGTTAATTTCAAACTTTCTACTGTATTTCTAAATTTTAGGTTAAATTTTTTTAAAGTGTAGACCTGAGCCTTCCTGGTTCTTTTAACCTTTATTACAACTGCTGTTATAAAAAATATACGAAATAATTTGATTTGAACATTTAACATTATTTAACGTCTTAGCTTTGGGGTTATTATTAATCTTACTCTTTTATTATAAAGAAAACATAAAATGATTATGTGTATAGAAGGTACCAACGGGGTTGGCGTTCAGAGCACGCAGGGTTTTCCCGCAGTATAGGCTATTATAAGTAAAATAAACTATTATAGCCAATCAAAATGGCGGCTGTTTGAAAATAAACGATTATATCCAATTATGCGTTCAAACCTAAATTGGCGTACCGAAAAGCAGTACGGTTTAACAAAAGGTTTCTCACCTTTTTTGTAGCATTTTTAATACCCTATCAGACGGTGTAACTGTCAAAACAATCGGACGAAGGATAATAGTTTAGTTATGTGTTGGTTTGTTCAATCCGGCATCATATGCACACGCAACAAACACAGCAATATTGTATGTAAATATTTTTTTAAACTTAACTATCATCCTTCATCTGATTGTTTTTACATTTACACCATCCGATACGGAATTAAAATGGCTACAAAAAAGGTGTCGGTATTTTTGAAGTGATAACTTCTATTGGCCCGTTGGGCACTTTCGCTTGACTATGTTTCTGAAATCTCGCGTCACGCAACTTTTTGGGTAGACACAATTCAGAGCGTGGAGAGGGAATAGACGATACACAGTATATAATAATATGTTATTATAATTATTGTAATATTAATATATTATATTATAATAGGTATGCGAAAAATAGTGACCATTATAATGTTAGCATTATTTATTTAGTAACTAATGATTTTGAGTGAGGTGTCATGTGAATCATTGTCATGTACAATTAAAGCCAAAGATTAGAATAAGCATTGGCCATCTGGCTTAGAAGAAACTACTCTGTGAGGAGTAGATACTCCATTAACGTGTATGACCTCCATTGTTGTAATATGAAGCTAAATTTTATACTTAAGTGAGTAATAATAAGTTACAGTAAAATAAAACAATGTAAAATATTACTTTGTCAAAATGTACAAAATGTAAAATTTTGTCTAAACCTACTTCAGTTAGGCAAAAATCAATCTTCTTTACAAAACTTAAAACGCACAAATATAATAATTTTATAATAATTATTATTATAACTATCTCTTACAATGCTTTGTGTGTTGGAGATACTCCCAATATATGGAATGGTGTGCGAAGCACGCAATACTTTGTGTATTGAAGATACTCTCAATATGCGGAATGGCTTGCGAACCATTTTGCAGCTATTCAGCACCGTCTTGAATAGACCTATTTACCAAATTGTTGGTTGAAACCCTAAAACATAGGCCTATAAACTTAGTTTTGGAAATTTGCTCAACTCACGTCAGCGTTTCAGCTGCGTGGTCGAATTATATTCATTGTGCCTTGTCGCGTAGCTAGGCCTGCTATATACGTAGGAATGTTTCGTCTATTCTGCTGTACAAAAGTTTTAGTACGGGAGGTAGCGCTACATTTGAACGAGTCATTTCATACCGGCTAAAAATCATAGCAGTAAGGCTCGTATTAGACTAAGTCACCAGGCGACGTCGCCGGTGGCGTCACCGGTGGTGCCACCGGTTACCGTACGGGCAGCCAGCCGCGACACCAGTAAAGTCACCAGGAGCGAGGCCAACCCCCAAAGTTCCCCCACTCCAGTGCCTACACATTCAGCGCTGTCACCTCGTCCTAGCTCCACGTGCACTGTTTTCCGTGTAAACAAAAGCTAACCTCGTCAGTTAAAAAATGTCTAGTGAACAAAAAAACAAGAAGATTGTATTAAAGAGTCCCAGTCTAGTGCGATGGTTATCGGGGACGAAATTGTGGTAGTGATATTACAGGGAAAGTAAACAAACAAGTTGATAATGCGAAAGAATGCCAGTTGCTATTGAACCACAAACTTAACA
>JAGFPH010000451.1:46547-84623 GCA_018207615.1 Philaenus spumarius
AATTGTTCATAACCCTTTATCGTGCATCTATACAGGCGTACTGGACATGTCTGGTGCAAATTTGGTTGAAATCGATCGAATAGTTTTCTCTCTAGCTTTGTATACATACAGACATACAGACATACAGACATACAGACATACATACAGACATACAGACAGACATTTTGTAAAAACCACTTTTTTGGACTCAGGGGGTCCCAAAACGGATATTTCCACAAAAATCTCAACTTCGATTTTTTTTGCGATCACTATACTTTCTCTATACTATAGTTTTCCATATCAGCCCTTTCCGTTTTTTGTGTGTGCGTGTGTATTGGTATGTATGGTCTCTAGAATTAATTACTGTATAAAATTATTATAAATTAATGTAAAAAATAAAACTTGGCCAAAAGTTAAGAATTGAGCTAAATGTAAATTGATGTATGTTAGATTTTCTGCTATCTGTAATTTATATGTGTGTTTGTGGCAGTGTGTATGTGTGTGAGGGTTGGCATGCATAGTTCGTAGATTTAATTACTATGTAAAATTATTATAAATTATTGCAAAAAAATAAACCTAGTCAAAAGTTAAGAATTAAGATAAAGGTAAATTGATGTAAGTTAGATTTTCTGCTCTCTGTAATTTATATGTGTGTCTGTGACAGTGTGTATGTGTGTGTGTGTTGGCATGTATAGTTCGTAGATTTAATTACTATGTTAAACTATTATAGATTACTGTAATTTTGGATGCTACCTACTTGGCCGACGGTCAAAGTGACCAGTGCCATTCAATGCTTGTGTAATTGTTTGTATACTTTGGGAGATAAATATAGCATTGTTATTATTATTATTATTATTATTAGTGAGAAAGTAAAAGTTAAAACGCTTTGCAAAAAAAAAAGAGATCACATCTATCACAAAATAGTATCGTGATGCACAAACTCTTCCACCGAGTAAAAGGATCCAGACAATAGAAATTGTCTAAGACTGTAAATTTTTTGGATATGTAATTTTTGCATATCCCCTAAACATAACATTGCATCATTTTAGTTTTATAGCTTTTATAGTATGAATCTAGTTTAATTTGTATTTATTGTATAGGGGTAGCAACACCATTTCAACCACTTAGACTGTAGTAATTGTCACGTCTAAACACTTCTGGCAATGATATGGATAGGCTAAAGTCTGAAATCTTTAGCGAAATCGGTCGAATAGTTTTTAGTCATTAGAGGACAAAAAACATAGAAGAAAGAAACATTCATTTATATAGAGAGATAATTAATTGTAGAATGTAAACCTATAGATAAGTTAAATAATTATGACTCAATGTAGTACATATCTTATTAGAAAATATGTTAGGATTTATTTAGTCTTAGTATTAGCCTAAACTCAATTTTACTGATTAAAAGTTGTAAGTATTTTGTGTTTGTGCGTTTATTACGTGTATAAAACAAGCAACTGTTAAATTGGAGAAATTTAATAAACAATCAAATGTCAGTTTACTAACCGAAAAGCTACGTAATATCTTGGTTATTCGTTTGCATGTCACAATGCAATCTTAAGATAATTAACGCACTCTACTGCCTATGTACAGAACTACATAGGTAACTGACACAGATTTTCCGTCTACTTAGCGACTAGCGACGGCCTTATCTATTTCTTATATCTTGAACTAAGCTTATCGAATGTTTCGCAATGCCATCCCCTTCGACAATGAGTCATCTGTCTCAGTTAGCGATTGGACTAGGCGTTGGTATTTGAGGTTATGTTCGTTGAGTGTATTTAGTAACCGAATTGGTATTATAATTGTTTTATCGTACGAAGTTCTGTGTGTAATCGCACGATCTGAAGTGTTTTGATTGGTTTAACCAAACGATTAGTTCAAAGAACTACAGTCAAATTACACGTAAGTACCGTTTTTACTAACTTATCAAAAATTAATATGGATTACGATTTCGTCTTATTCGATTACACGATATCCGTTACAATTATTTCTAAATGCCATTTCAGACATAACCTATATATAGTAAACCTATATAAGGTAGACCTACATACGTCTAGTCGACTTTTAAAAATAAAACTGAGCTAAATTTATGAGTGTAGGCCTAGGCCTATATACGTTTAATCACTGTAGTTTGTGACAGAATATTTGTATTTAAATTACGGATTCCTTCCAATAGTCTGATCATACTGTGGGTGAGCGATTTATTAAAATGGTTTAAAAATTAACCGATAGACGTAAATTTACTACACGCCTTCCTGCTGTTATCACATAAGTATTTATCATTTAGGTCTACAGTGAAAAATTAGGTTTTGCTGTTTTGTAACATGTATGCCTATTATGATGTACGAAATTTAATAAGTTTGTTTTTGTGATACAAATGTACGACCAAATTGACTCAGGCCCCACAGACGAGTTGTCAACATCTTTATAGTGATGTATATTTGGCTCCGTCCACCAAATATCAAACCTATTTGATCTGACCTACAACACGGACTATCAACCACCAACATGCCCATGGCATGTTGGCAACCAAGTTGATCGTCTGTGGGCCCCTTGAATTTTTCCATTAAACGCATTGGAATATTAGAGTATGGCAGTCGATTTATATTACGAAAAGTAAATTTTGATAAGAGCTTTCTGAGTAAATTTACTTTACGAATCTCATCCGATGTTTTCAGACGACGACCTATTTTTTAGAAATTACATTAGTGCTGCCAACCTAAGCACATTCTCCTACTAATGTATCTTGAATGCAGGTGTAAATATACTGTGACTAAATACTATTAGTTAGAAAGGTTACTTTTTTAAGTGCTTGCATTTCTGTTACTAAACAAAACAACTTAATTGATGTTTACAAAGTGGAAGCGGCCTACTGTAAGTTAGAACATCAGGTTTTATTTTTTTTTCGATTCAACGAATACAATGTGAGTCCTTGTTATACACATACATCTGATTGATTCAAATATCGAATCGTACATACATATATAATGTGCTAGCTGACCCGTACGGCGTTGCCCGTGGTGGTTGGTATTTTCAGTCTTTTTAACATAATTGTATTCTTTTTAAGTGTTCAGTCAGTCAGTGGTATTTATCTTATATATATATAGATCTTAAATAATAAAAGCACTATTGCCATAATAATAAAAGATCTGAAATTATGATTTTAGTAACTTTGATCCCCCCAAACCCCTCCTAAAATTTCGAAATTTTTTATACCCTTTCTTAGTGAGCACTTATGGCCCTAGAGGAAGCTACATACCAAATTTAATTCCAATCCGTTCGGTAGTTTTGAAGAAATCGATTTTTAATAATTTTGATCCCCCCCCCCCAAATCCCCCTTAAAATATCGAATTTTTCAAACCCTTTCTTAGTGAGCACCTACGGCCCTAGAGGAAGCTACATACCAAATTTCATTTCAATCCGTTCGGTAGTTTCTGAGAAATCGTGATGAGTGAGTCAGTGAGTGAGTGAGTGGTATTTCGCTTTTATATATAGACTATAGATTTCAAATATCCGTAGTTTGATGTAAAGTATAGTAAACTTTAAGTATTTATGTATTACGGAATTTTATAAAGTGAAAATTGTGTGTGTTCCTGTTTTGTTATAATATGTATTTCACTAAAGTGATGTTAAGTAGTAGGAATAGCGGAGTCAGGCAATCGTGTTTATTTACGTTAGCATGCGCAGTCCGATGTCATCGAAAAGCATAACTAATATTTTCCGAGTTGTGTAAGTTGTGAATTGAGTTTAAGTTTAAAAAGTGTTTTATTTTCTGTTTATATTTATTTAAAACGTCTATTCAAAACGTTTCGTTAGTTACAGCTGGCGAAAGATTTCACCCATGTTTCAGATTATTCACAGAAACGAATCGCTATTGAAGTATGTAGGACGTTAATTAAGGTGTGAAATTGAATTTAATTTACGTAAAATGAGCATATAAATTTAATAAAATAGGTCCCAGTTCTGTAACTGCAGTAATTGTTGCGATATTTGACCCAAAACGCAAAATTCTGTCCGAATTGAGACCGATTCGTTTCTGTGAGTAATCTGAAACACGGGTAAGAACTCGCTAACGAAGCATTTCCGGACCTATGAATATATGAACTTTTTCATTATTTTTGCTAGTAGAATCAGCTCAGAAAGTGCTCGGAACATAATGCAAATAACTGATTATTTTAGCCCATAATAACTTTAAAATATTTTTTTCTAGAATAATTCTGGGTATTGTTGACAACTAACAAAAAATACATTTTTCCTTTCTTTGTCAATATCTCTGTTATCCTTTGAGCTACAGACAAAATAAAAAACCATTGAGTTCTTCATTAAAAAGTAAACTTTTTTTTTCTCTTGTAATTTTTTTGTAAAGTTAGCGGTTTTTGAGATATTTGACATTAAATATTATAGACGGCCGCCATTTTAAAAATATTTAAAATAATTTTCAAATTTTTTGTACAGTGATAAGAAGTTACGCAACAATATCAATATCCTTTCTACTTTTAAAAATATTAAGTATTTTGTAAAAAACACATACAGACAGACAGAGGAAAAAATAAGCAACGTAGACCCATGTTTATATTGTGAAATATGTTTGTCTCGATCCCAGGAACATATCCACAAAAGGGGTCCAGAGAGTTCGGGGACAACCTGTATATAAAATCCAAATACCACTCACGACTCACTCATCACGAAATCTCAAAAACCACCGAACGGATTGGAATGCAATTTGGTATGTAGCTTCCTCTAGGGCCCCAGGTGCTCGCTAAGAAAGGGTTTCAACAAATTCGAATTTTTTTTGGGGAGGGGGGGAGGTCAAAGGTACTAAAAATCCCCATAAGATTTTTCTTTATTGACGAAAAACCTGGGTGGTTTTCATCGCCTTAAGAAATACATAGTAGGCCTATAATAAATTTATTGATGTATATTTTTTGGTTTATATACATTTAACTTTGATTTGTCTATCCGTGGAATGCCGGATCGGGCAAGCTAGTTACGTATAAGAGCATTTTCTTGCGTATATGTTGGCACCTCTGCCGTAATATGATGTAGGGTTGTAATGTAAACTTTCGCCGAGTAGCCTAGATGTACTTCGTTTACATTAAAATCGTGTATGCTGCCTCACATGGTATTTAAGATTTGTTGTGCGCCCATACAAAAACACTTATACAACAGTAAATACTTATCAGATTAATTTAAATTGTTTGTAAGATTATAGGGGATAATAAAACCTAAAACCCGAACTAGAAAAACTAGGTTAATTAAATTTTTCAAAATAGGCCTAGTGTTGAAAGTGTTCATTGCGGACACCCCTTAAATGAAGTGATTACTACAAAATACTGTTAAAATGTTTCAGACTTTTTATAATTTCATGGGAAAAAATGTCACTGCAATAAAAACAACATTTTAGCCGTTGGAAGAAATTTTTATTTTCACGAAACGTTGAAAACTTTTAGTTAAGGGGTTTCTGAAATAAGCGATACAATAAATTATTTTATATGCTATGCTTAAAACAATTTTTAAATAAACGGTATCAGGAACTGGCTCATACTTTCTCACAAAAATATATTTAAATTATTAAACAGATTCACCGTGACTTCATAATTGTAGATGGGGTAGGAGAGGTGATACGAAAGTAGGAGATTAACAGCTGATAAATATTATTATTATTAGCTAGAGAGAAAACTATTCGATCAATTTCGAACAAATTTGCACCAATTTGTTCGTTTAGGCCTGTATAGATGAACGAAAAAACTTTTGAAACATTTGGAAAAACAACTTTCTTTTTGGCAAAAAACTACCCAAAAATCAGTTATTATTATTATTAGAAAGATACGGTTTTTCGCCAATGGTTGGGTAAATTAAGGGCTGCAGGTAAGCAAAATTTTATCAAAATCGTTAGAGTCAAATTTTATAAAAGAATAATAACTGATATTTTTGAAGTTTTTTGGCCAAAAATAGGGTTGTTTTTGAAAAATTTTCAAATTTTTTTCGTCCATCTATACATACAGACATTTGTAAAAGCCATTTTTTTTTGGACTCAGTTGGTCCCAAAACGGATATTTCTACAAAAAGCTCAAGATCGATTTTTTTGCGATCACTATACTTTCTCTATCTCTTATATAAAATGCAATGTCCTGACTGATGATCAACGCAGAGCCGATTCTATTAAAGCTAGAGACTTGAAATTTGGAAGGTACATCCGTCCAATAATGTAGAGGCGTACTAAGAAAGGATTTTACAAAATTTTGAATTTAAAGGGTAGAAAATGCGAAAATTCATCCCTCCCATAAGCAGCCATATAACAGATGAAACAGCTGATTCGTATTTATTAATGTGTTATTCTGGTTACTATGGTGATTATTCCAAACTCTTTCAAAAAAAGTGTGTTGATTTTATAATAATAGGCCTAACCTAAAATTGTGTTAAACCTTTGGTCCAAATAAGCTGTTTTATTTATAATGTGTAACAATAATATAATGTTAAATTGTAATATTAGATGTTTTAATTATTATATTTCATAGGTTTTAAAGGCCTAACCTAAAATTGTATTAAACTTTTCATTCAAATCAGTTGTTTTATTAATTATGTGTAACAATCATTAGGCCTATGTTGAATTACACGGGATACGAATTACAGGATGTTGAATTACACGGGATATGAATTACAGGCTTTCAAAGTTTCAAATTAAGCAATAGCGAAGCATTGCCGGGTCTACTAGTATACTATACTTGGTGAGAAAGTAAAATCATCAGGTAGCCTATTATACAGTCTGCATATAAAACTGCACGTATGCTAGACACACTGAGATGAGAAAGACGAATCAGATTTCTTATTTTTGTGGATTATTTTGACATGTAAATTTTTCAAATATATCAATTTGGATTCGAATGTGGTAGTTTTAAAATGTATTCTACAATATCAAAGTAACTAATAAATTAACGGTTATTAGTTTTATTATTATCTACAAGGAAGCGGTCATTTAAAAATCAATATAATATTATATACAGCTTGATTTTTACCGAATTTCCATAGGTTTCTTATGTGAGTCCTAAGGTCGGAAGTAGTCGATAAGCACCGATCATGGTCCCCAGAACACGTTTACGGGGGTGTTAAAAATATATGTATATGTGTGCTTGCACTTTAACGGCCGCATTTTACGTCCGATCTGGTCCAAATTTGGTGCACACGTTGGTTTTCCAAGTCACTCTGACGAGTTCCTTAGCCAAAGATCCAACAACCGGAAGAACGTTTTTTGACAGGAAGTAAACATTTTTTGAGATTGTTCATACAAAAATGAAACGACTTAGGTGTTTACCTAAACAAATAAATATAGTGGATTATTCTGCACATTTTGTTTTTAACGCGACCTTATAGCCCGTCTGGTCCCCCCAAAATCGATGAAAACGTAAAATATCATTAAAAAAATACCCGGTTAAAAATCACGTAGGGATGATACCGTGGGTGCATATTCTGATCCACGGCCAACGGCTGGGGAAGCGCGAGTGTCCGCTGCGAGCGAAGTGAAGAAGTCCCTAGTCCAAGGCCAGGAGTTTGAGGTGCAAACTCGCAAAGCAAAGGAACGCGTTCACCGAGGCTGGTGGCAAACAAATTCTACTTATATATTTCGTATAGAGGCCGCTTTTCAGCGCTTTCTTCGATAGATCAATTTCCTGAAGGAAACTTTAAAATATATAAATTTAATTTTGGAAATTTGCTAAACTTACGTCAGCGGTCGAATTATTGTTTTGTTCTTTTCATCTTCGTTTTGTTTTTCTCGCTATTTTTTTTTTTTTTGTGTGTCTTGGCTTTCTGTCTAGCACTACTACACTGCCATCACCAGAAAAATAGACATACGCTATATTAAATGACCATGTCTGTCATGATATAGTTTTGATCACATTGCTTGTAAGCAGCCAAATCATTACCTATGTACAGATTTAAGCTACTTAATTACTACCAGGGATTATTCTTTAGTACAAAAATGTAAAACACTGTAGTTGAAAACTAAGAATATATAATTTTTATTTCATTTCATTTTGTCAATTGCGAATCTTTTATTTTTTCTAATAATCTTGTTCACATTTACATCATTTCTGGTGAATCTAACTAAACAATAAGTTAACAATAGCAATCAATTAAACTATTGTTATTATTCTGTAGTTTGTTTACCTGGCACTAAGAGATACTGTAAGAACTGTCATCACGTGTTCTTTTATTATATACTTTTGTATATTTCATAAAGAGGAACTGAGTGGTGTATGGGCTACTTCAGTAGCTTTTTCGTCATATTATTCTTTTTTCGTCATGCGTTGACAACAGAAGAGTAAATAATACAGTAATGAGCTAACATGCGTGAAACGACTATACAAGACTGTGCAAACTGTTCGATTAACAGTGTTAGCAGGGTTCTGTCTTAGGACCTTTATTATTTAGCATTTTCAATAATGTCGAACAATATTCTACAATATTGAAATACTGTAAATTTCGTTTATACGCCGATGACTTGAAATATTTTCACTTTAAAATAGAGGATTTCGGTAGAGCGGTAGAAAGCATGAACCATGATATCTCAACTATTTCTCTGTAGTCTAGAAAAAACGGATTAAAAATCAACAAGCCTAAAACGCAACCTATTATTTTGGGTTACTCTTCACTGTTGAACAAAATAGACTTAGACAGCTTTCCCAGAATACAGTTTGATAACGATATCTTAGACTGCTGTAACAAAGTTAAGGACCCTGGACTGCTCATTGATAGTAAGCGGACTTGGAGAGATTATGTGACTGAGACGTGTAAAAGAGTTTTTGCAGGGATGCATACCTTAAAAACATGCTAGATCTCTTGCCGTTCCACGTCAGAGTGTTTCTTGTAAAGTCTCTTATATATATCCACATTTTATACATACTGCAACACCGTAGTCGGTGACGTGTCGATGGTGTTGGCTAACAAATTGCAACGGGCACAGAATTACTGTATACGTTTTATTTTTTATTTAAAACACAATGTTCATGTTTCTCTTTATTATAAAACTCTTAACATCTTAAAACTCAATGAACCACGGACATATCATACTCTGATGATGTTACATTCTATTCTACAAACTGGAGTGCCGACTTACCTGGCAGAAAAGTTTGTCTATATCTCTAACATAAGTGCAAGGAGCACTGGAAGAGGTTTCACTACTCTTGCCATACCTTTGCACCGGACTATTAAGTGTAATAAATCATTTACTGTGTCCGCTTGCTGTCTGTGGAATTCGCTACCGGATGCAGTTAAGTCTGCTGACGGCCGTGTCCAGTTTTCAAAGCTATTGATGTCATATTTATTGTTCAGAGTGGATGATGCATCCCAGTTTTGAGGCGTACATTAGAAGTGTTTATTGTTCAGTTGTATGAATGTTTAATTACAGTATGATTGTAATACGTATTTAACCTGTTTGTATCAATTGATTACTGTTAATGTTTTTATAAATGATATAAGGTACAGTTATTTTTATTTTTTGTCTGTTAAAATACTATTTATTTTCAAGAATTTTTGTAAATGTTTGTAATTTTGTCCTAACCTCGCCCCCAAAAAATAAAGTCGATAACAATCAATCAGTCAACTAACCGAGCTAACTGCGCAGTTTTCTCAGTTTATCAGTCACACATGACGTCACACGTTATGAACTGACCAGTTAAACTGATCGTGTGTGGGTTGTATAGAAACAATTGAGGGATTTCAATAAACTTGACAATTATCTATTTACTGTCCATCACCAGTTTTATTTGCATGGGTCACTTACAAAACAAATACAGTACAAACATTCAAATCTCGCGTTCGACTTAAACATAATATAGCACATTCAGCGCATAACCAACACATTCGTACCGATAATAATACATTGTTAGTTTTCACAAAATATATTTGCTAATGAGTATAGTTTCAAAAATATTTACAAAATATTGAAAAAGAGTACATTTGCGGCACTGGTGAACACAATATATTTAGAAAAGGTTCTATTATTACTAAACGAATATATTAATACAGTTACATATAAATTGTGTCCGTTTAAAAAATATTTTTTTTTACATACACATACGTGGTTGGAAAATAAATAAGCTAAAAGAATATGTTTAAAATATATATAAAGAGTATAGGATTACAGAGATATTTTCGTAAACTTTTATAGTCAAAATAAATAACATTCTGGTCGATATCGCTTCATTGGGTAGAGTTAATAGAAGTAGTGAACACTCAATACTAGGCATTTTTTAAAGTAGTTATTAGAGAAATAAAAACTATAAGTACTTACTAGGCCTAGTATTTACTTTATTTTCCCGGAATCTGGTTGTCACTAATGTTTTCGGGTGAAGAAAAAGAGTAATGTAGGTAGTAAATACTAGATTATTTTTAAGTATATTCGAGCAAGATAGCTTTACCAGCCACGACGATGTTTATGCAAGTCCGAGCCACTCAATTGTATCGCAAAAACATACACAACTCTAGCAATTGTTGAGATTTGAAGACGAAGGCGTAAAATTTTCAACGTACGAATTTTAACCACAACAAAACGAGACGTCTTCGAGGCAGCAAATGGAAATACCATTGCGTTATCCAGGCGAGTTTTTAGTTTGATAGGGAAATTACTTTACAGCTTGTTTGTTATAAAATTGCATATTATTATAAGTATTTAAAAATAAAAACGCTTTATTACTGTACGTCAAGCTCATAGTTTATTAAAAGGAATGTTTATGTAGAAACATGTAAGTCCAATGAACTACTATAGGTTAGTTAGTACTTAATGTAGTTAGTACATTAGTACGGCGTTAGAATTAAATATTTTTTCTGGACTCGCCTAGTACAGATAGCGCCAATTAGGATGGAGCGCGAAAAAGGGGTGTGCTAGTCTCCTACGCCGGCTCCCACCACATTTCCCCTCTCGCGGCGGAGTACAGTCAGAGCCGCCCTGCCATACGTCTGCTATGTAGTCGTGTTGATTGTACATGAACACTTTTTGGTAGTGACTGTACTGAAGACTCACAGTCGAGTAGGAGAGGGTAAGACGTTACAGCGCATGCTCAAGTGACGCTTCACGCTACTTGGCACTATCTGTACTTACTACCTTCATGTAGACAATTCTTATTCTCCTCATTTACTACCTACTTCTTAGTATCTAGTATTCACTTCTTTTATTCACTCTGCCCATTGTATACTCTCATTTCTTAATATCACTACGGTTAGTACAAATAATTTATAATATACACAATACTACCATCTATTGGAAATATCAATTTTGCCGACAAAATATTTAAATGTGGTTACTAACACATCCATTCATAGCACTGCAACTTCAACGTTGCTACAATACACTTGTCCCTGAGAAATGTCCGAGACAGGAAAAATGTGTACAAATTGTTTTTGTTTAAATTTTTTTTATATATAGATATGTGTCAGACAATCCTCAGCGAGTCCATTTGCACCTGTTCACTTTCACTCTCGTCGGTCTATTTACAATATTTACTCACTGATATTTCATTAAACACAAGAAGACGTTTTTGAGAAAAGTAAAGTTCTTTAAGCTGGTAAACAAATACAAGGTGAATCTCACAGTTCAGAAAACTATATCAAGTCTCCTTTCTATAGTGCCAGCTGATAGTGTCACGCGGTGAATGTAAAATAAACCGTCGTATTACAGCTGACAACAAACGATTTTGCGAAGAAAATATTTCTATATAAAAATTGAATACAATACAATAATTGTATAAAAGCTACAATTTAAATTTTGTTCAAAGGCCAAGAAATATGTATAATAATGAAGTATATGTTCACAATAAAGTCACTTTAGCACGGTTAGTGTCTGTGTGAGCTTGTGTCGGCTCAATCCCACTCTCCGATGTACATGGTTCTCGGCGTCGTCGGGATGTAGCCTCGGGTGGGGATGGGCAGTCGTCCGTAGATATGGTTGTAGGGCGAATCCAGGAATTCGGAATCTGAAAAAGGTAAATACACTTTATAGAATTCAAATATTGAGACTGGGTAAAAATATTTTAAACGTTTAGAGTCTTATTTATTCAACGTACAGTAATATTGGTTCAACTCTTCTGTCGAAATCGGAAATTGTTGGAAAACGTGATAATATATTGTGTTAATTAGCTAGACAGACCACCACGTTACAAGAAAATAACAAAGAGGTCAATGGCCGACAATGTTTACAAATATTTGACTATACCAGACAGAAAACACTGTCCAAGTCCAAGCATTTGTAAAATTATTTATTGCATGCTTACTACGACATTTTGCTAATAGAGGCTTAACAAGTCACGTGGTATGTGACGTCATTATGACGATTCCATTCATAAAATTAAGTGTGTGACGTCAGAGTGTCGTATTGCTACGTCATTGTGTCCTGGAAGCGAAATTTTCGTACTACTTGTGATTTTTTTATGTAGGATACAGCAGTAAAGAATATTCTCTTTGAAAGTGTTAATGTTTTGTGATTTGATATCTCACTAAACATACCACTTTAAACATTTTATTATAGAACAGGGGGGGGGGATAATTTTGAGTGTAAACTGTGTACAGTTTTTGTAAATTATCTTGTAAACTGATTTTCCCAAGGTATTTTTTATAGAAATTTTAGAATGCAACTTCAAATAGAATGATTTATTTAACCATATATACTTGGGTGTTAGTGCAAGTAACGTTTTTGATTTATTTATAACTAGAATATGGAAAGATTCACAGATTTCAATCTTTTTTCCTGTAGCCGTGTATTGTTAAGTAAATATTGAGCTTGACTTGTGAGGAGATATAGTGATAGAATAAAACTGAATCTCCCAACTAATACGTTTATTAACTCAAACTCGTTTCAACGACACAGTCGCCATCTTCAGTGATGCACGAGCTGCAATAATTAAACTATAACTAACCTAACAGTGTTTCACAGCTCGTATGTATACAGAACTAAAAGGAGCGTGGCTTAAGACTACGTTACATTATAAAGGCGTTGACAAATGCTTAGCGATAACTAGTTTAAAATTAACTAGGCCTATATAACTAAAGAAAATAATAATAATCTCAAAACATTCTTTATTTTTGTTTACTTTAATATAAAATTGTGTATGTATCCTATTAGATTATTTACAATTTTACTATACGATATTTGTTAATATAAAAAGTTTTCCAAGTATCTATTGTGTTAGGTTTTGTTACATTTTGCAATAATAAATAATTCTATTTAAAAAATATGGTTTTCATCTAAACAATGCTTAGCCTATTATACTTTAAATGAGAAAAGTGTTCTCTAGTTCTTGTCTCGAAGCTTATTTCGGGTTGGCCTACATATTTCTTCGGACACATTTCATAGTTTATACAATACATTCCAGATTTGTCTTGGGTTTTAAATATAATCTTCAGGATTTACTAACATTGTAGCAATACTCTCAGCTGACAAAATTAAATTGAAATTTGCAAATTTCGCAATCGATTCTTTTACAATATTAGATAATGGTGGAGGATACGTTGTTTTAATCCATCGTTGTTGGGGTTTGTTACTTTTCAGGGTAGATCTCGGTTCCTTAATTTTCTTGACCATATTGTCTATCAATTCTTTAGAATAACCATTAAATAATATCGCAGCACAATACATTTATTTGATTTCTTTCTCGCAGTTGCCCTTAGATAAAAGTAGCTCCGTAAAATTAAAAGTAGCTGTTTGTATAATTACGGAACATGAAACACTGTTAGGTTGGTTATAGTTTGATTATTGTACCTCGTACGTCACTGAAGATGGCGGCGTTGTCGTTGAAACGCGTTTTATTCTATCGTGTATTGTTAGTTGGTATATTTACCCATTCCGCTATCGTAACTCCTGGCGTGCCACATCGGCGAATGTTGCGGGTGTGGATGCTGTCCATGAACGCCTAAGTGACCGCTTGGTGGTAGAGGCGCGGGCATCGATGGCATCATGGGGTAGCGAGCTAGGGGCTGTTGAGCGATCATCTTACTGTGGCCGTTCTTTCCCTTCGACTTGGCAACGAAGTTCGGAACACGTGCTCTGAGTCCGCAGTAATAAGGGTCGTCTGGAATAACAAACAAGATCAACATATTAAATATGATACTTTCATAGATACAAACATAAGAAACACTAAAGCCTATACACCGTGTCGCGGGCTATACAGGATCGGATTGTATATATTTAGTAAATCCGATAAATTCAAAATATTTTTTAAAATTCGGCTTAGGAATATTCAATCAACCGATGCATCCAAAACATCGATGTTTACGATTCGATACATCGAATCAATCCGATGTATTACATGGGTCCAACTTTATTCGATGCATAGATGTACTTTCATTCGATGTATCGAAGGGTTCAAGAATTCTACCTACTACTGTCCTAATGAATGCATTTCTACTTTTCATCCGAATTTTATTTCAATCTTTCTCTTTGTCAAAAGTTATCTTGGCGTTTTTGCAGACGACTACCTTGTTTCACATTCTACTGTTAAATGTTGAATACATGTAAACATGCTGTGACTAAAGGCTATAAGTTAGAACTTTAGGCTATTTTTTTTTTATTCTTCCATTTCTGTTGGCGTAGTGTCGTATAGTAAATATACGCCCTAAGATGATAGGTACGGTAGTATAAAACGGCCAAGCTGATTTGTTCTAAAGAACCTAATCTATAAATCGCTGTAGATTTTTTTAGGTGAAAACCATTAACGGTTATTATTGCCTGTAAATCAGTGCAGAAATTAATTTTAGTAAATCAGCCGTTATGGAAAGCCATTGACTAACACCGATTCAAATTGATAAATTGTATTTTGTTTAAATTACTCCATTCATTTGCTTCTAAACTATTGGAATATTTCGATACTTTCCCCTCAAAACAGACCTTGTTTAGCATGATTATAGTTTATAATTATATAAACAAAAATATTCGATATTTAAAAACATCGATGTTTACTAATCGATACATCTTATTACATCGATGTAAAAGTGGCGATGTATAACATCTATGTTTTGTTTCAAATGGACATCCCTAATTCGGCTTAATTTAGTCTCTATCGGCCATTTTTCTCTAACTCCACTCCAGAAATAGATAAGATATTGAGTTCAAATTTGGAATAAGCATTTCGTATGAGTTACAAGTGTACCAAACACCAAGAATTTGTGGTTATAATTTTCAAATCTGTAACGTGGAATGTCTTGAAAACCGTTAACTTTACAAAAAACTTACAAGAAACACAATATACTTTTTTAACGACAAAAAAAGTTTTTTTTGTCTCTGTAGGTCAAAAGATAACTGAGCTATGGTAAAAAAAACCGAAAAAATAATTTCTTGGTAATTAATTGTCTAAGTGCAACATTAAAAATTTACCCTAAAACCAACATTTCAGAGCAATGGATTTTATCTTATTATATACTAGGGGAAACCACCGCATGCTCCACACGCCAACCCCGTTAGACCTTTCTATACACATAATCATGTTTTGTTTTCGTTATAATAAAGGTGTAGGATTAATAATAACAAAGCGAAGATGGAAGATAATGTTAAATAAATGTTGAAATCAAATTGTGTTGTATATTTTTATAACAGCAGTTAAAATAAAGGTTAAAAGAACCAGCAAGGCTCAGGTCTACACTTTAATAAAAACCTAACCTAAAAGTTAGAAATACAAATAATTGCTTCAAAGTTTGAAATCAGCTGTTAATGGAAATATTGGAGCAAACAGCTGTGTTATCTGTTATTTTATTCAATTCATTGCTATGGTATGGACTGGCGTCGGTTCACCAGTCTAGGCATAACCTAAGATTTTTCCACTAAATTTACAGATATTGAAATAGAAATGTTATTATCAAAATGAATTCTAGCCTGTGTTACTAATAAAACTGTACTTTAAAATGAGATCATGTCGCCTATTAAATAGAGGGCTTTCGTTGAGCAAAATTTGCAACAATGAGAATCAACAGCTGATATTGATCATCTGGCCCATTTAAAAAAGACACCCTCTATATTCACGTTTCAGTTATGTAAATTCTTTTTACTACGGGAGGTTTTGAAGAATGTTTATTATTGTTAGGGATTAATAATTAGTTGCGTTGGAGGTTCCAATAGCAGTGAACCGGACTACAAAGCTAACCACTGCGCCACGGAAAAACAACTACCAACTGAAATAACGAATGATATGTCAAGCGCTGTTTTAATTATGCATACCAGAGGCGATAACTTGTGTCATATAATTAGCCGAAGATCAAGTATTCATTGAAATAAACCCCACGATACTAGATATTAGATATCAGAGATGGCACGTTGTGATAGTCATAACAGCAGGGGTCCCACCACGTGGTGCTTTACATTGCACTGTATGACATGTGTTGGTTTTATAATGTGCGAGAATACATTGCTTGGTTTTGTATTATTCAATTTAATATCTAGCTCTGTAAGAAAGAGAAGGTTCAAGCAAGAATAACACTTTGCTCGCTATATGACAGACTCGGATGATGCAATTATTTTGTTAACTAAGTGAATACCATTACCGTAATGAAATTGGTTCGTTACTACAGGGAGTCCCGCAACTATTCTACCAAATTCTGCCATGTTTATTCAGCAGGTAAATCTATACATATAAATAAAATTGAAGTGTCTGTCTGCTATTAGTGTGTCCCGGAAAATCTCAGAAATGGCTGAACCGATTTTGACGAAACTTTCATTTGCACGTAGATGAATTTTCAGAAATTAATCTGGGCTACTTTTTATCCCCAAAATATTAAAGGGTTCCATTTTAAAAATTGAAAAAAATAAAAAAAATAATATAAAAATTACTGGTTTTCGAACGGACATGACACACAATCATTAATAAAATGTCTTGTGAAGTTGATTTTTTTAATGAGTTATAGAACTAATTTAGGCTGTAATCTATACTTATAAAAGCCAAATACCATTGACTCATCACAGTTTCTCCAAAACCCCGAGGCCTACAAACATGAAATTTGGCAATAATACTCTTAATAGGCTCTAGACGCGCACTAAGAAAGGGTTTCCAAAAATTCGAAATTTTAGGGGGCTTCTGGGGGGGTCAAAGTTACTAAATCACGATTTATCAAAACCTACCGAACGGATTGGAATGGAATTTGGTATGTAGCTTCCTCTAGGGCCATAGATGCTCGCTAAGAAAGGGTTTCGAAAAATTCGAAATTTTGGGGGGTTTGGGGAGTAAAAGGTACAAAATCACGATTTCTCTAAAACCATCGAACGGATTGGAATGAAATTTGGTATGTAGCTTCCCCTAGGGCCATAGGTGCTCGTTAAGAACGTTTTTCAAAAAATTATAAATTTTAGGGGAGTTTTGGGGGTCAAAGTTACTACAAAAAACTATCGAACGGATTGGAATTAAATTTGGTATGTAGCTTCCTCTGGGGCCCTAAGTACTCGCTAAGAAAGGGTTTTAAAAAAAATCTAAATTTTAGGGGGGTTTGGGGGGGGGTCAAAGTTACTAAAAAGAAAAACCGAACGGATTGGAATGAAATTTATTATGTAGCTTCCTCTAGGTGCTCGCTAAGAAAGAGTTTTTAAAAAAAAACTAAATTTTAGGGGAGGTTTGTGGGGGTCAAAGTTACTAAAAATCCCCATAAGAAATACATAGTGTAATATATTTATTGATATAATATATTTTTTGTTAATATACATTTAACTTTGATTTGTTTATCCGTGCAAAGCCGGGTCGGGCCAGCTAGTACGTTATAAAATTTGCTTTGAGGTATAAAATAAATATAAATACAGCGTTTTATCTATACATATAAATAAAATCAATCTGCCTGTGATTTTTCACGAGGGCTTACTAGTCTCTATATAAAAACGAATGTTTCTTTGTTTGTTTGTCCTTTATAGACTCAAAAACTATTCGACCGATTTCACTAAAAATTTCACACTTTACCCATATTAATGTCAAGAGTGTTTAGACATTACAATTACCACAATCTAAACGGTTGAAATGGCGTTGCTACCCCTCTGCAATAAATACAAATTGAATTAACCCCCTACAAGCTGTAAAACTCAATTGTGCAACATTATTCTTTAGTTGTATAAAAACCCATTTACAATTCCATTACTTAAATCAAAGGGATGAAATGGAACGACTATCCTTAAAATGTAGTAGTCGTTATAAATTCACTTTTATATAGTATGCTCAAACACTGCTCAACTAATTTCACAATTTACACATATTAGTAAAAGGACTGATGTATCTAACACATCAGAAATACATCGTTTAAAAAACTGTTATTTAAAAACAACAGACTGTATCTAGGCCTACCAGGGGATTTTTAACTGGGTAAATTGTGTACAACAATAAGGATCATAATTATTGTTAAGGATAGCAACGAGTTGTAATTCAGTTGTAGCTCATATGTCGCTGAAGATGACGACTTTGTCGTTGAAACGCGTTTGACCAATAGACGTATTTTTGCGAGAAGTGTGATCTGTATTTTATTTTTACTTTTAGAAAGGATTATAAAACTGTAGGCCTATTTGTTAAACAATTTTAATTATTTACGTTATTAGATATATTTAAATAAAAATATATTTCAATTGCTTTTTATGTCATATTGATAGATCAAATAAATGATTTAGAAGTTACTGTATTAATATTATAGTGAAAAAATTAATAATCGAATATGTTTATACGAAGATGTTCGAATGTTTCCAAAGTTGAACGAATAGATATTTGTTCTTTAAAATTTGTACAAACGAATATAATATTGATGATAAAAGTTTGTATAAATATTCATTTTATAACCTGTAACATACATTAGTTCTATAACTCATATTTAAAACAAAACAACTTAAGAAATTATAATGATTGAAGTTGAAAACATAACCCCAAAGTATAATCAACACTGGGTTTGTTTAAGTGTTACAGATGATGTGTGAAATAAGCTGTTATATGTTACTCACGTATGTACGTATGTGTGTACGTACAGACGTACTTTCGCTTTTATAGGAGTTGATTATTTTTATAACGGAATATATGTAAGTTTACACAATTTTTTACATTACTTTCTCACTATACTATAGTATAGAGAAAGCATAGTGATCGCAATAAAAATCGATGTTGAGATTTTTGTGGAAAAATCCGTTTAAGGACTTAGGTTTTAAAAATTTTTGAAAAACAACCCCTTTTTTGGCCAAAAATCCCCCAAAAAATCAGTTATAATTTTTTTTTATCAATTTTGATAAAATTTGGCTTATTTATAGTCTTTAATGTGCCCTACCATAAGCAAAAAAAAAAAAAAAAAAAACAGTATCTTTCTAAAACTTCTCGTTTAGCTAATAACAATAATAATAACTGATTTTTGGGGTTTTTTGGCCATAAAGGGGTTTGTTTTTCTAGATTTTTCAAAACATTTTTACGTGCATATATAAAGACCTAATTGACGTGTTTGGTGCAAATTTGTTCGAAATCGATCGAATAGTTTTCTGTCTAGATAATAATAATAATACTTATTAGTTAATCTCCAACTTTAATAAAAAATCACCTCTCCTACCCCACCCTACAAGTCACACTGAATCTGTTTAATAATTTAAATATGTTTGTGAGAAAGGATGTGCCGGTTCCTGGTACCGTTTATTTTTCAAACTGTAGGCTAATTATTCTCTAGCAAGAATTGAACCCGTAACCCTTTTTCCAACCGATGTTGGTAACCTTTACAACAACCGGAGGATTGTTTTTGTTAAATTTCGTTAAACCGTCTGTCAGTAGACGTGTCTGTAAGAATTCAGAATACTGTCAAAAAATGTGATTACCTATTTGCCATTGTCGACTGTTCTGCTCTTGAAGAATTTAGATTGGATATTTTACTATGTAAACCTAAGTACGCGTTAAATTGTACTCAAAAACCTATTCGTCACAGTGAAAGAAGAAAGCCTATAATCTCATGTGGTGAATTAAACACAAGTCTGAATAGTGCTGGGCTATAAAAGTTTTCACTTTCCTCAGGTTACTGTGCCAGAAAGCAGTTCCAAGTGAAAGTGGTTCACACATTGTCTTACTCCGCCAGGTGGCTCTGATATACTACTGCATGATCTCATTTGCTTGTCGTAGCACTGATCTTTATAACGCTTCTGATTAAAAATAATTCGATCACCGCTGGCGTGAGTTGGGCGAATTTCCAAAATTGTGGTACTCACGAGGGTTCTAAATACACTGTGCGTACAAAATATATTGGCAGAATTTGTTTCCACCTCAGTTTCCAACCACGACTCAAGCGCTGCTTTGTTCAGCTCGCTTTTTCGAACTGGCGGTCTCGGTTGTTGGACTGTTTCGCTTCGCTCCCAGCTTACAAACTGGCTTTGCGAGGTGAAGAATGCAGGGTACTTAAACGTAACCTATACGTTTTGTTCGCTTTTGGGGAAACCAGACTGGCTATAAAGTCGTGTAAAAAACCAAAACGTGCAGAGTAATGTACTAAATGTATTATTTCAGAAAAAACTCCAAAAATGTAATTCTAATACGAAAAATCTCAAAAATGTTTACTTCGCATCGAAAAACGTGCTTCTGGTTGGATTTTTTTGGCTAATGCACTCGTCCGAGCGACTTAGAAAAACGCGTGTATTCTGGGGAAACCTAAAAACGTATTCTGGGGACCATGATCCGTGCTCATTCACTACTCCCGACTTTAGGTCTCACCAGGAGACGCAGTAGAGTCACTGCAATACTTCATCCTTCCTAATAAATATTGCGCTATTAACACCCTAAAGTATTTTTATTTCTTACCCGTATAAAACCACCGCATCATTCGATAGAACGTAAACATAATTCGATCACGAGCTGAACAGCTGACGTAAGTTTAACCGAATTTCCAAAATTAAATTTATACATTTTACGGTTCCACGCAACAAATTGGGAAATTGGTTTACTCACGAAGGCGCCGATAGCTGCCTCCGATTACTTATTATATAATTCGTTTGTACCTATAGTCTGATTTAAATTAGAACAGTCCTAGGTGGCGATCGTTGGACAGAGTGGAGGGGCCGCGCTGTTGCCAAATCTACGCATCGCTGTACTGCCAACGTACGGACTTCTCATAAATGTAAACGCTGCTTTACAACGTTGCATATGGTTACTATGACAACCACTGGGAAGGTAATAGCTGGTTGGTTCTCGCTCACCCTCCCTGCCCGTGTCAGCCAAAACTGTTCTACTTTAAATCAAACTCGATTTTGGGGGAACCTAGTGAGCTATTAAGTCGTGTAAAAAAACAAAATGGGCAGAATATTATCCTACATTTATTGTTTCAGATAAACGCCTGAAAATGTTTAATTCTTGTACGAATCTTGTTTGAAACGTGTCGTAGGAATTGTTTGGATAACGTTGTCCGAGCGACTTAGAAAGAGCAACGTGTGTTCCAAATTTTGGACCAAATCGGACGTAAAATGCGCACGATAGAGGGGGAACACATATATATAAAGTTTTTAATGACACCCAAAAACGTGTTCTGGTGGCCGTGATCGGTGCTCATTTAATACTCCCGCGACCTTAGGGGTCACCATGAGAGTCACTGAAATAGCTCATATTTCTTATTGGAATTCGCTAATCTACCTATATAAATAAATATAAATTTTCGTTTGTTCAAAATCTTAAATCTCCGAAACTTCTTCACCGATTGCTTTGAAATTTTTACACAAAGTTTCATTTGAATACACGCGTGGTTTTATGTACTTTTTGAAAAACAACGCCATTATCAGACGGTAAAAACAACACAAACTATACCAAATGTTTTAGGGCAAAGGGAGCGAAATACTAAATAATAAATAAATGTGTTTATTGTCGATACAGTAATCAGCTGTTTGCCCTAATGTTTCCATTAAGAGCTGATTTCAAACTTTGAAGCAATTATTTGTATTTATAACTTTTAGGTTAGGCGTTTATTGAAGTGTAGACCTTGCTGGTTTTTTTTTTATAAATATTTTATTACAAATGCAGTTATAAAATATACGAAATAATTTGATTTGAACATTTAACAATATTATTTACCAGCTTACCTTTGGAGTTATTATTAATTCTACACCTTTATTATAAAGAAAAAATGACATATGTGTGTAGAAGATTCCAACGGGGTTAGCGTGCGGAGCACGCAGGGGTCTCCCCTAGTAAGCAATAAAACTGTTATATCATTAACATTGGAACGGTATTACACACGTATGCGCTTAGTATTCTATTAGCATATCTTTTTCGTAGATATACGTAAAACAACACGAGGCTAGAGCACAGGACAACAAGATATCTGTCTGAACAAGTTAAGGATATTTACGCCACAGACCTTGACATATCGCGGACTATCCGAGATCTCAATGTAAAATATAAAAGAACACTTAACACATACATCTTGCACATTCGTACAAAGGCTCGGGAGATGCTGATAAAGCCGTAAATATTGTAATGTTGGTACAATTGATTGTTTGGAAATTGAAACTTGTTTTATAAAATGAAAGTCCGCGTCTGAAGTTTAATCTGAGAAATTTCTTTGGGTTGGAGTATTTAATCTTGGAATTTAGACAAAAGGTTTTGCTTTGATTTATTCGAGGCAGTAGGTATTATATTACGAGGGGATTTTATCTGGTGTTTGATATTGATTTTGTTTTGAAAGAGAAAGGGAAATACCGAATCACAATAATCTATGCTAATAGTATAAAGAGGTCAAATTTGTTTGTTTGTTTGTATGTATTGGGTAATCTCAGGAACTACTGAACCGATTGAAAAATAGTTTTACTAATAAAAAGCTACAATATCCCTGAGTAACATAGGATATAATTCATTTTCATACAAAACTTTTTTTTAATTCAATATTTGTAAATTTAGTCGGAAAAATTCTTAGGTTAGGCCAAGACTGATGAACCAACACATATTTCTTAAATGTATTTACATTCATTACCATATTAAGTAATTGAATAAAATAACACATAAAAAAGCTGTTTGCTCTAATATTTCCATTAACAGTTGATTTCACACTTTAAAGCAACTATTTGTACATATTTCTAACTTTTAGGTTAGATTTTATTAAAGTGTAGACTTGAGCATTGATGGTTCTTTTAACATTTATTATAACTGCTGTTATAAAAATATACTAAATAATTTTATTTGAATATTTAACATTATTTACTATCTTAGCTTTGGTGGTTAATATTAATCCTACACCTTTATTATAAAGAAAACATTATGTGATTATGTGTATAGAAGGTTCCAACGGGGTGCGGAGCACGCAGGGGGTTTCCTAGTAAATAATAAGCCTATAATTCATTTTGATAAAAACATGTTTTATTTCAATTTTTTTAAATTTAGTTGGAACAAATTCTCAGGTTAGGCCTAGTTTGATGAATTACCGTAGCGACCAATTGAACAAAATAACAGATAAAACAGCTGTTTGCTCTAATATTTCCATTAACACCTGATTTCACACTTTAAAGTAACTATTTGTACGTATTTCTAACTTTTAGGTTAGATTTTATTAAAGTGTAGACTTGAGCCTTGCTGTTTCTTTTAACCTTTATAATAACTGCTGTTATAATATATACGAAATAATTTGATTTGAACATTTAACATTATTTACCATCTTAGCTTTGGGGTTATTATTAATCCTACACCTTTATTATAAAGAAAACATAACATGATTATGTGAATAGAAGTATTGTATTTTGATAGCCTAATAGAACTCCGATCCAATGCATTATTTCAATCCACTGGAAATTCGACGATAGTGGCGCGATCTATGGAGGAAACGACGAAAGCGGTGTGTAGCACCAATGCCTTGAATGATTTCTTCCTAGCGCTACCCCACGGCGCGATCTTGCAGTATTTTCCCGACAACCTTTTTTTCGCCACACTGCCACCGTATGCATGCATAATCTATTTTTTATTCATGATCTATGATAGAAGGGTTCAACGGGGTTGGCGTGCGGAGCACGCAGGGGTTTCCCCTACTGTTAAATATTTTTTAAATATCATTGCTCGACACGGTTACAAAATTGGTGGGAACTTTAGTCTTTACAAACTAAATCCGTTCTTACTCCATAAAACTGGATCGTGATTTCATGAGATAAACATTTGGCAGAAACCATGCACGTAGGTCTATGGTATTTAACCTCTTTGGATCTAGATCGTAACCAAATCGAGCGAGGTTTGCAGTTTTTACGGAATAAAACTGAATGGCTTTGTCCGCAAATACTTTTTGTAAATGCGCAACAAGACCTAACTGAATACAAATGAAGCGAGCATTAGCATAAAAAGATAAACTGGGTGTTTACCGTATTTTAAGTATCAGATTTCAAGAAAGCGGTTTGTGGGAGTTCTCCTATCAGACGCAGACTGTTAGGGCGTGTATAGGGGGGGACTTGAGGGCATTTTTAAAGTGTTTGTATGCTGTGTTGCTTAATATATCTCGGAAACGGTGAGAGGTACGACAATCTATACTTATAAAAGCCAAATACCATTGACTCATCACAGTTTCTCCAAAACCACGAGAACTACAAACATGAAATTTGGAACTAATACTTTTTATAGGTTCTAGACGTGCACTAAAAAAGGGTTTCCGAAAATTCGAAATTTTAGGGTGGGTTTTGGGGGGTCAAACTTACTAAATCACGATTTCTCAAAACTAGGATTGGAATGAAATTTGGTATGTAGTTTCTTCTAGGGCCATAGATGTTCACTAAGAAAGGGTTTCAAAAATTCGAAATTTTAGGAGGGGTTATGGGGGGTCAAAGTTACTAAATCACGATTTCTCAAAAACTACCGAACGGATTGGAATTAAATTTAGTATGTAGCTTCCTCTAGGACCATACGTGCTCGATAAGAAATGGTTTAAAAAAATTCGAATTTTTAGGAGGGTTAGGGGGTTCAAAATTACTAAATCATGATTTCTCAAAAACTACAGAACGGATAGGAATGAAATTTGGTATGTACAGTAGCTTCCTATAGGGCCGATGATGCTCGCTAAGAAAGGTTTTCAAAAACTTAGAAATTTTAAAAGGGGGGGGGGGTTCAAAGTTTCTAAAAATTCCCATTTTTAACTATGATTTGTCTTTCCGTGCGAAGCCGGGTCGGGCCAGCTAGTAATGTATGTAGTCGATATTATAGGAAATCTAATTCTCTTTCTTTGTGGTTTATTTTTTTCGATAGAACAAAGTTTTCGAGAAATTTGCAAAAAAAGAAATTCCGGACCAATTCTAACCCGGGCACTTTTTATACTATCGATTAGAGGCACATTATACTATCAACGTTATTTGTCAAATACTTATGTAAATAACTTTGAGCTTGACTTGTGAGAAAGTATAACTAGATAAAATAAAACCTGAACATAAAATATCACAACAAAAAAAGCGTTTCAACGACAACGTCGCCATCCTCAGTGATGTTTGGGCTGCAGTAACCAAACTATAACTTGAAGTTAGTAAACGTATTTGTTGTGAGATTTAGCGTTCAGGTTGTATTTTATCTTGTCAAATGCTTGGTCAAACTTTACACCTGTCCAATTTCTTTGATCAGCTGGGTCTAGTATTAACTAGGTATATTTTGGGGTTTATTTTTCGGTTTATTCGTTCAGTTCGGATGCTGTAATGGATCGAGGAATGTTAACTTGTTATGTTCTTGCATCAAGTGGTTGTCTAACCATTGCGCTACTAAAGAAAGACAGGAACAAACGAAAAAAAGATTATGGTTCCGTTTTTTTTATTTATTATTTTTATTATTTTTTTTTAATATTTATTTTTTTATTTTTTATTATGGTTCCGACCATGGATACAAAAGAGAAAAATAGCCTACTAGTAAGTACAACTATTATTGAAGAATTATAGTTAGAAGATCGATTTTTAAGATTTCAAAAACAAATCTTTAAAAAACTTTTAAATATACTTTTACAACGAAGTCAACATGATCAAAATGTCTGTAATGTTTACGAAAAACATAATCATAATCATAATACTGCCAATATTACAGACTGCAAAACATTTGTGATTTGTCCTAAAGATTTTTGCCTTGCATCGCGGTTTTTATAGGCATTAGTATGAATGTTCCACAAAAATTCTTCTTTTACGTAATGTAAAATTAACGTTTTCACAGCTTCAACACTCCATGTCAATTTTGCCATCGTTTTATAAACATAAAAGAAAAGGAGCAAAAGAAATATAATATATGAAAATTGAAAAAAAACTTATATTTTCAGGTTTCCTAAAAAATTCGTACTATATTAATATTTTAGAACTTTATTCTTATTCTTTTTCGAAAAATGTTTGTCAAAGTTTAAAACATGTCAAAAATTCATCAAAGTTTGACGAACGAATTAGTTAGTCAAAGAATCGTCAAATTTCTTCGATGGAAAATCTTTGATCAAAGAAATTTGACGTTTATTTGATAGTGTGGACCTTCGGAAGACCTAATGTAAAATGTCCAGCAATAATTAGAACAAAACACGATATAATGGGGTTTTTTTCGTAAAGTTTTATTTAGGCCAAAAACGTGAGAGGTTATCATTGCCTTTTTTCATAAAGCCACTGGGCTATAGAAGGATAAATAGAAGCTATGTACGCAAGAAGTAATCAAGTTCTGATTGGCACTTCCTGTTCAACTTTCACTCGTCTCGCGTTATTCTACTGAGAAGTAATTGTTCTCTTGGTTTAATAATTGTTACAAATCTGTCGCGATATCAATTTAGAGAGAGTAGTAAAATCGCGTACTTCGATATATTATGTATCGTAGTAATTCGACCACGCAACTGAACCGTTGACGCGAGTTGAGCGAATTTCCAAAATTAAGTTTATAGGTCTATGTTTAAGGGTTTCAACCAACAATTTGGGAAATAGGTCTATTTTTACGACTGTGCTGAATAGCTGCAAAATGGTTCGCACGCCATTCCACATATTGGGAGTATCTTCAATACACAAAACATTGCGTGCTTCGCACGCCATTCCGCATATTGGGATTATCTTCAATATAAAATGCATTGCGTGCTTCGCACACCAACCCCCGTATTGGGAGTATCTTCAATAAACAATGCATTGCGTACTTCGCACGCCAACCCCGCGGTGGAATCCACCGCATGACTTTGAACCGAGTACTTCTACGGTATATTACGTTTTGATAGATTTTGGGGGAACCAATGTAAGGTCGCGTAAAAAATCAAAATGTGCAGAATAACACCCTACATTTATATTTGTAGAAAAAACTCAAAAACAAATTCATTCTCGTAGGAAAAATCTCAAAAAATAGTTACTTTTGGTCAAAAGAAGTGCTTCCGGTTGTTGGATTTTTTGGCTAAAGAACTGGTCTGAGCGACGTAGACAACCAACATGTGTACCAAATTTGAACCAAATCGGACTTAAAATGCGGCCGCTAGAGTGCGAATACATATTACACATACATATAGCCTATATATATGATTTTTAATGGCACTCCAAAACTTGTTCTGGGGACCATGATCGGTGCTCATTTACTACTCCCGACCTTGGGTGTTACCATAAGGGCCACTGCAATAGCTCATTTTTTCTATGGAAATTCGCTAAAAAGTGCTTCCGATTGTTGGATTTTTTTAACGGACATTTCACCAAATTTCACCAAATCGCAACTAAACCGTGGCAGTTAAAATGCGAACACAAGTACATGAAGTGTTTAATGACATCCGAAAACGTGTTCGAAGTACCGTGATCGGTGCTCATTTATTGCTCCCGACCTTAAGTCTCACCATAAGGGGCCACTGCAATAGTTCATCTTTCCTATGGAAATTTGCTTATAACGCTGGGTTTGTTACAACTTAGAAATAAGATTTATTGAGTTTTTCTTCCTTGAAGGCATTCTTTTTGTTTGAACTTACTCTACGGATGGTGCGCTTGCGTAACTTACCGTATTTTTTGTCCTTTGATTTATCCCGAGAACCTCTGGACGATGGGAAAGCTTTAACACCTATTCTGTTTTCATCTTCTTCGATATCGTCATAGTCCGGCTGCAAAAGAAAGAATAGGGACATTATCAAATTAATATACGATATAATGTGATTTACATCAATTCATGGCTTCTCCTGAACAAAAACCTAACCTAAAAGTCGAAAGTATTACTCGCACGGAAAATGTGTTATAGGTAATGCATAAGTAAATCGTGTGATCGTATAATTTGCTTCGGTAAGATTATAATGTATGATAAAATATATCTGTATGTCCTGTATCTGTATTTAAGGAAAACGCGAATTATACTGCCTTGAAAATAATGCATTTTCGATACACATAAACATTGCCGAAAGCAGCTGTTTTCGGATACCTTCCCTACTGCACGGGAAATTTCCCGTCTAGTGCACGGAAAAGTAGCTTCCAAGTTTTGCCGCTGTCAGCGCTAGTGTTTGTTCTTTATTTTCAAAGTTTTAAACCAACTGGACACGCTGTTAACTACCGTCCCCATAGTAACGGGAAAACAAACCAACAATAATTAGGTAAAGTAAATGAAGAAAACTAGGGATCTTAGAACGTTTTTAATTTACAGTTTAAAAGTTAAAGTTGTTATTATTACTTATATTTATAACCTTTATTTATAGCTAGCTTGTTTTGTAATAAGTTTAAACTTTCAATTTTGTTCTTCTGGTGGATTGTTTTATTGCATCATCTTGCAGTATGATGAAAAGTATCGTTCATAACTCGTCCCTAAAGTGTCTTTCCCGGTATGACTGACTTATGGATATTCCCAAAAAAATGGATATTCCCGTTCTCGGCTCCGCCTCACACGTGAACTTTCATCAGTGCACGGAAAACAGTCACTTTCGGTACTAGTAATGAAATATACTAGTTTGTTTGGGCAGATTATTTGAAGATTTATCAATTATTTATTAGAGATGGGGAAAAGCGCGTCAAGAATGTTTGTTGAAATTAGCGTGTTTTAAACAAAGACTAAACTGATATTTAATCGGGCATTATAATTTATTATTTTGGAGAATATTGGTAACGCTTTTTTCATCAAAACTAAATTATTTTATCAGTTAATTACACATTTAAGTTATGCGATATTGTGTTATATATAGACTATAGACTCACTTCGCTCACAGACCATCACGGCGAAGCAAATGCTAACATATTTTTATTTAAGTATAGACCTGAGCCTTGCTGGTTCTTTTAACCTTTATTATAACTGCTGTTATAAAAATATACGAAATAATTTTATTTGAAAATTTAACATTATTTACCATCTTAGCTTTGGGATTATTATAATCCTACACCTTTATTATAAAGGAAACATAACATGATTGGTTCCAACTGGGTTGGCGTGCGGAGCACGAAGGGGTTTCCTCTAGTAAATAGTAAAGCACAGTTTTAATAGTGATGGGTGTTTGAATTATGTTATAGTGAGCCTTTTTCGTTGTTTGTGTTTGATTACCTAACCTAAAAAAACTATTGGTTGGGAAGAATAATTATATAATTATAAATTGGTTGCTACGGTAATAAATGTAAAAGTTTTCGATAAACGTGTGTTGGTTCAGTACTTACAGGCCTAACCTAAAATTGTGTTAAGCTTTTTCATCCAAACCAGCTGTTTTATTTACAATACATAACGACATATGTTTGTATTTAATTATAATACAGTAAGCATTTTTGGTTGTTTGTGTTTACTGTTATCTAACCAAAAACAGCTGTTGGTAGCGAAGAATAATAAACTGATTTAAACTTGCTAAGTCGGTTGCTGTTATAATGAATGTAAAGACACATGTGTTGCTAAGCTTTTGATCCTAACAGCTGTTTTATCTGTTATAAGGCGGGGGGGGGGGGGGGGGAACACCAAATTTTCACTGTACTGTATTTACGCTTAAAAAAAATGCTTTCAAAATACTTTTTTTACTATGCGTCTATTACCCCATAAGAATAAATATACCTTTAAATTTTCGTGTTTGTATCGTAAGGAGTTTTTTCTCTACGAAGTTATATGACTTGTAGATTAATTGAAATTAAATATATAAAAAATTAATATATGGTTGTAGCCCATGTTTTAAAATAAACTTATTATATGTAACTATAGTTGTTATAAAAATAATGATAAAAATCGTTTGGTAAATTTATATCATAAAGTATTATTTTTACAAACCTTTGGTATATCGTGGGGGTACGTAGCGTTGTCCCCTCTTGGAGGCAGTTTTGGCGGTTTGTCACTACGGCGCATGAGCTGTGCCGCCGCCGCTGCCACCATACTTCCACCGCCTCCAGAACTTCCCGACGATCCGCCTCCGTTGCCTGCTACACTGTAGGGATCCTCGTCAGGTATAGGAATACGCGGTCTGTTGCGGATGTCTACGGTGGCTCGTTTCACTGTAACACGAAGAGTACACATGGAGTTAATAAATCATACCTCTAATACCAACACAGTAAACACAACAATGTGGTGGGTGCGTGTGCTGTAATTATCCATAACTTAGCACGTTCACTCCTAAAGACGCACATGTGAGCTTGACACTGAACACTATGAGAAGCGGCCGACGCACTTGGAGTATTTACAATACACAGCGCATTGCCAACCACCCCGTATTGGGAGAATTTTCAATACACTATTCATTGTGTGCTTCGCACGCCAACCATCATATTGGGAGTATTTGAAATACACAAAGCATTGCGTGTTTCGTTTGCCAAACCGCATTTTGGGAGTATTTTCAATATGAAATGCATTGCGTGCTATGCACGCCATCCCTTGTATTTGGAGGATTTTTGATACACAGAGCATTGCGTGCTTCGCACGCCAATTTTAAGTCTGCGCGGTATGGACGCGCATGTGCATCAGCTTTAAAATATTAGTGATTATTAGGTAGAAAGGTTCAAACATAAAAAATAAAGTAATTTCTACTCGTTTCTATAAATATAAAAAATAAAAGGTCAGCTCCTAGCATAGGAAATACGAAATTTGCGTAGCAGTGAACGTGTTAACTCCTTCGTCCGATTGTTTTCACAGTCACACCATCCGATTGGGAATTAAAAGCGCTACAAATAAGGTGTCGACAAATTTGTGGTTAAAATGTACGGTTTTTGGGTAATTCACGTTTGACCGTAATTCTTCAAAAACAGCCGCCATTTTGAATCGCATTATTGGATATAATTGCTTTATTTTTCTTGAAACAAGCGAAATAAGTTAGGTTGAACTTTATGCCAAGTTTGAACTTAATCGGTCAAACAGTTTTGTAAATATGAATTATCTTGTAGAAGAAACAAAATGGAGGATATCTGGAAAACGAAGCGTTTTTGGAAAACAATTATTTTTGATTTTCTCTTTCTTTTTAATTATAGAATCGTTTCCCAAAGTTTGGCCATTTACTTAAGAGACACTCTGTATAACAAATTTCATAAAGGGATGGGATATTAAAAACACTTATTGTACAATTAAAACTTAAACTTTTATTTTCACGAACATAAAAAAAGGTATACAATTTACTTTTTTACGTCTATTCAATCCTTGTTATTATAGCGATGACGACCGCGGTTTCGGGTTACCCCATCTTCTTTTCACACAAATTACGCACTAATTAATTAAATAAAAAAAACCTTTTCTCTCACTAGTGAGATCGTATTATATTTTTTCAATCGTTTGTATTCGTTTTATAACTCAATCCGGGAGCTACGCAACACAATGAAAAATAATTCGACCACGCAGCTGGAGCGCTGACGTGAGTTGAGCAAATTTCCAAAATTAAGTTTATATGCCTATGTTTTATAGGGTTTAAACCAACAATTTGGGAAATAGGTCTACTCACGAAGGCGTTGAACAGCTGTCTGTGTGTACGCAATATATTAGTAGAATTTGTTTGTGCCTAGTGGCCTCGCGAGTTTGCACCACTTGGCTTCGAACTCTTTCGAATAATTTTATGGTATTTTACGTTTTGATCGATTTTGGGGGAACCAAGCGAGCTATAAGGTCGCGTAAAAAAACAAAATGTGCAGAATAACATCCTACATTTATATTTTTAGAAAAAACTAAAAAAATTACATTCTTGTAGTAAAAACCTAAAAAAATAGTTACTTCATGTCAAAAAACGTACTTCCGGTTGTTGGATTTTTTGTCTAACGAACTCTCCGAGCGATGTAGACAATCAACATGTGTACCAATTTTTTTCAAATCGGACTTAAAATGCGGCCGCTAGATTGCGAACACATATATCCATATATACAGGGTGTTAGCTTAACCTAACAATGATATATCTTAAGAAAAATAATCGATACTATCGAATCTTTCGTTTCAAAATATCGGCTGTTTAAAAACTTCAAACCTAAATAACTCAAAAACCGTACATTTTAACGAAAAATATCAAGACACCTTTTTTGTAGCCCTTTTGATTCCCTATCGGGTGGTGTAACTGTCAAAACAATCGGATAAAGGATAATAGTTAAGTTATGTGTAATAATTGGTTTGTTCAACCCGGCATACTATACCAACACAGAAAACTCAGCAATATTGTATGTGCATTTGCTGTCATTACCTTTAACTTAGCTATTATCCTTCATCCCATTGTTTTGACAGTTACACCACCCGATAGGGAATCAAAAGGGCTACAAAAAGGTATCTTGACATTTTTCGTTAAAATGTACGGTTTTTAGTTATTTAGGTTTGAAATTTTTAAACAGCCGCCATTTTGAAACGAAAGATTCGATAGTATCGATTATTTTTCTTAAGATATATCATTTTAGGTTAAGTTTCATGTCAAGTTTGAACTCAATCAGTCTAACCGTTCTCTAGATATGAATTATTTTGCACAAAAAAACAAAATGGCGGATATCTGGGAAACGAAGCGTTTTCGGACCTATGTTTATATGAACTTTTTCATTATTTTTACTAGTAGATTGAGCTGTATAAGTGTGGGGATAACTTCGTGAATCACCCTGTATATAAATATATATATTCTTCATACAGGGTGGACCAGCTAAAGTGTGACAATAGCTAACTTTTAAAATACGATTCGGACAAAAATGTTTAAATACAACATCTGCCCTTAATTTTTGATACCTTAGGGACTGTGTATGAATTTTTTTCAAAATCCGCCATTTTCAATCCAAAATGGCGGCCAACTTCATTTTTTAAAATGGAAACCCCCCATTTGTATGACGTTTTTGGATTTTATGAACAATTTTAAGACTTTTTTGTTCTTTACATTTTTTTAATGACACCCCAAAAAGTGTTCTAGGGACCATGATCGGTGCTCATTTGCTACTCCCGACCTTGGGTCTTACCATAAGGGCCACTGCAATAGCTCATTTTTTCTATGGAAATTCGCTAATAAATTCAAATTACAAATATTGAAACCGTGAGAGCCTATCTACATAAGGTAGGATAGTAGCCTCGTGTAAGCCTGAGAACCACTTCGGTACTTTACCGACGCGGCGATCAGTTCTACTCCTAGATCAATAATTGGATCACTTATCCTTGCACAGTTGACAGAATCTCTCTAATTCTCTCAACTCTCGACGCCCTGTGAAGTCTCTTACGCTGTTGTCAAGGTCGGGCTTTTATTTCAACGCTTTGTATTGTACGGGATACAATAGGTGGTCCCTAATCGAACCGCAGCTTCTATGTCTGCTAAAATATCCGCTTTACTTGGATATACTCGATTGCCATTCATAGGTTTGTTTAAAGAAAGACAATTAATACAAATAAATACCAATATTTATCTAACTTTTACAGATATAACAGTATACAGGGTGTCCAGTAATTACGGGATCAAACTTCGTTAAATGATTCTTTTGGTCAAAATAAGAAAAAAAGTACATATAAGCATAGGATCGAAAACGCTTAGTATAGTATCGAAAACAAATCATATCTAGAGAACGGTTTTACTGATTGAGTTCAGATTTGGTATGAAGTTTAACCTAACAATGATATATCTCAAGAAAAATAAGCGATTAAATCCAATCATGCGTTTAAAAATGGCGGCTTTTTAAATATTTAAAATCTAAATTTCTCAAAAACTGTACATTTTATCAAAAAATGTCAAGACACCTTTTTTGTAGCCCTTTTCATTCCTTATCGGATGGTAATTGTCAATACAGTCGGATGAAGGATAATAGCTAAGTTATGTGTAATAATTGGTTTATTCAACTCGGCATCCTATACCAACACAGTAAATACTACAATACTGTATCTATATTAATATGCTGTCATTACATTTAACAGCATTCCATATCGGAAGGTGTACCTGTCAAAACAATCGGATGAAGGATAACAGCTAAGTTAAAGATAATGGCAGCAAATGTACATACAATATTGTATTATTTACTGTGTTGGTATAGGATGCCGAGTTGAATATACCAATTATTACACATAATTTAACTATTTCCCGAAGTTGATCCCGTAATTACTGGACACCCCTTATATTTTTATCACTAGGCAACGCCGAACACATTAATAATTCAACCACGCAACTGAATCGTCGACGTGAGTTGAGCGAATTTCCAAATCTGAGTTTATTTGTATCAGGGTTTCAACCAACTATTTGGGAAATTGATCTATTCACGAAGGCGCTGAATGGCTGCCTCTGTGTACGGAATATATTAGTAGAATTCCTCCAGCTTGGACTCAAGCGCTTCTTCGTTCCACTCGCTTTGCGAGTTTGCACCTCGACCTTGCGGCCTGACATAGGATACTTCGCTTCGCTCGCAGCGTACAATTTCGGCCGTCGGCCTTGACTCTGAAGAGGCTCCCACGGTCAAATACCCCACGTGGTTTTGAACCGGGTACTTTTATGGATTTTACGTTTAGATCGATTTCGGGGGAACCGAGCGAGTTATAAGGTTGTGTAAAAATAATTTTCTACATTGACGTTTTTTACTTTTGAAATATATTAAATTTTTAAATACAATATTTGGGGGAAAATTATTCAAATTAAATTCAGTGAATTCATAACTATTCGCTTTGGTTTTTCTTTTAGTAAATGCATAAGTAAGGTTATATTGTCCACAATAATTATTACTTATTAAGAATTAGGATAAGTTATAAGTTGTATTTTCATTTAAAACAAGTTCAGGTATTTTATTTTGTATATTGTACAAGAAAGTACACACAATTTTTAATTACTTTTGTTAAAATAAACTCAAATCATTTATAACGTACCTAAGGCTCGCATACATTATTATAGCAAGTTCCCTATGTAGTCTTTCAGTTTGTAATAGACTTTAAGGATCTGCTGTAGAGGCGGCCATCTTGGATTTTTATCAAATAAGAGCAATGTTAAATTTCAAACCATTTATTTCATTTACTTTTTATCATACAATTTTTTGCATGGTCTCATTTTAAGCACAGTCACAATACGCATCCGTCTTGCAATTTACATTTTTTTAAATGCTTCTGATTTGTTATGTAATTGATATTTTGTAAGTACAAAGTTTGAGTTTTTTCCCTAACACAATAAAAAATTAATAATGAAAAATAATTTGCAACCCGGATCCGAAATTTTATAAAGAATATTCAGTTTTTTTTTTCAACACTTAATTACAAAAGATAGACTTATAAAATGGTTTGAAATGAGGCAATGTCAAAGCGTTCAGCTGCAAAAAATTGCACTGTTTAGATAGGGATACAGTGAGAAGCAGTTGCATTTCCGGTTGCTTTCTCGTTTACTGGAGCAGACCCTTAAGTGTAGAAGTGCTCTTAGAATATAGATAAAAATATTTTGTTTAAGATAATAGGATTCAACAAACAGCTCTTTCAAACGGCACGGCCCGAGGTAAGAGTAGTACACACAAATGATATTAAGAACAAAGCTAGTCAAAATAAAAAGATAATTCTAATTTGAATGACCTAAAAAAGGTTCAGTAAGTTTAAAAGGAAATTAGACAGCTCAGTAAAAAACACTGATGTCGATATTTCCTCAAACGGAAGGCGTTAGTCGAGGGAAAAGCTAAGTGGGAACGTTTGAATATAATGGGTGAAATCAGCTGTTGTATTATTAAGTTATATTATTTCTTCTTTAAATGTTACTCCACGTACGCTCGTACGTACCCTCGCTTTTGTAGGAGTTGATTGCGATAGGGAAGGTGAGATATTGCAGCGGCTCTTATGGTGAGACCAAAGGTCGGGAGTGGTAAATGAGCACCGATCATGGTTTCTGAAACAGGCTTTATGGTGTCATTAAACATAATGTATTTATGTGTACTCTAACGGCCGCATTTTAAGTCCGATTTGGTTCACACGTTGGTTTTCTTGTCGCTCGGACAAGTTCGTCAGCCAAAAAAAACCCCAACTACCGAAAGCACTTTTTTGAAGATTTCTCATACTAAAATTAAATTACTTTGGGGTTTTACGTTAAAATATAAATAAATTAATTAGATTATTTTACACATTTTGTTTTTTTAAACGACCTTAAAACCCGTTTGGTTTCCTCAGAATCGATCAAATCGTAAAAACCGTAAAAAGTACTTGGTTCAAATCTAATTAGTGGGATTTTATCGTTTTTCCAACTTTTGTTACGATGCCGACGGCAGGGATGCGAGCGAAGCAAAGCGCAAAACATCCAAGACCTCAAGGTCGAGGAGCGTGCGAACGGAGCGCCTGAGCCGGGGTTGGAGGCCGAGTAACAAAGATATTCTACTAATATAATATTTCGTACAAATATTTTTAATTTTTATCCCAAATGTTAGACTGGTTTTTGGGTGAACCGAAGAAACAACAACTCGAGTCTTAAGATTTCCGGCACAGTTTCGAAAGGCCTTACCTCAGAGTTCCGTGAATGGAAATCCATTGTACGTTTCACAGTCGAATTTATGAATGTTTATTATTAAGGTCTAGATTGGAAAGTGTTCCGCAGCGTTATAATTATTTCTGTGAGCCGAGAGAATGAAAGTCGGCCTTGGAGGGACATTTACTAGGGTGTGGCGCACTCTTGCGTAATGAACGGTACTGTCTGGTGTTGGTGTTGTATAAAAGTGCAACTATATATATATCTTTACCAAGTAGCGGCGACAATTGTCTTCGTAAAAGCTCGTAATACCGAGAGATGCAAATTTAAAGGCACTTCGCGATGTTGTTAAAATGTCTCTATTAGTACACACTATAACGGCTCTGCAATGACAAACGGTAGAATTATAAAATGTTTAAATAATACGACCACGCAGCTAAACGGCTGACGTGAGTTGAGCGAATTTCCAAAATTACGTTTATAGGCCTATGTTTTAGGGTTTCAACCAACAATTTGGGAAATAGGACTATTCACGACGGCGCCGAATAGCTGCAAAATGGTTCGCACGCCATTCCACATTTTGGGAGTATCTTCAATACACAAAGCATTGCGTGCTTCGCAGGCCAACCCAACGGTAAAATCCACCACATGGCTTTGAACAGGGGACTTCTATGGTATTTCACGTTGTGATCGATTTCGGGGCAACCAAGCTAGCTATAAGGTCGCGTAAAAAAAAAATGCGCAGAATAACATCCTACATTTATATTTGTAGAAAAAACTCAAAAACAAATTCATTCTTGTAGGAAAAATCTGAAAAAATAGTTACTTCCGGTCAAAATACGTGTTTCCGATTGTTGGATTTTTTTGGCTAACGAACTCGTTCGAGCGACGTGGACAACCAACATATGTACCAAATGTGAACCAAATCGCACTTAAAATGCGGCCGCTACAGTGCGAATATATATGATTTTTAATGACACCCATGATCGGGGCTCATTTGCTATTCCCGACTTTGGGTCTTACCATAAGGGCCACTGCAATAGCCATTTTTCCTATGGAAATTCGCTAATAAATGTTTTATAAAATGTTAAACAACATTTTTGAATTCTTATAGTAGGCCAGTCGGTAAAGGTCAATTTAGACCAAAAGTACCAGTAACTTGCAATACGGCTGATTTTTTTTTTATAAGTACATTAAAGTATGTAGATTAACATAAAAAAAAGTTTACCAGTCTATCGGTTTCCCAAAGTCGAAAAAAAAATCGATTATCATTTTTTTTTCGATTATCCTTAATATTTCGAGCTGGGATGAAGATAGAGGAAAATAAAAAATACCACCGTGTAGGGGAGATATTTTTCAACAAAAAAGGTCATATGTATTTATTTCGTCCGAGCAATGGTTTGTCTGGAAAAAATTCGATAATGCAGGTATGTATTTTGCAGC
>JAGFPH010000451.1:85856-99895 GCA_018207615.1 Philaenus spumarius
CTTTTGACCTACAGAAGCCATTTTGTTTGTCGTTAAAAAAATAAAATATTTGGCTCCATTTTTTTTGTAAAGTTAGCGGGTTTCAAGACTTAGCGGTTTTCAAGATATTCCAGGTGGAAACTTTGTAATGGCCGCCATTTTGAAAATTATAAACATAAATTCCTGTTGTTTGGTGTACTTGCAAATCGTAACATACAAAATGCTTAGCCTATACCAAATTTGAACTCAACATCTTATCTATTTTTGGAGTTACTGTGAGTTTTTCTAAAAAAAAACAACATGGCGGATTGCGACTAAACTAAGCCGAATTCGAAAAAAAATGTTACTGGACATTTTTCGTTTATTTTAATGTATACACTACGGTCCTGTATTATAGCGAGCTAATGATTTTTTGTGACTCAGTGTAAGCTCTCTTTTAAATTTATTTAAATTATGAAATCTTATTTTAATTTATATTGTTGGTAATAATTACCAATTCACTAAATGATATTCTAACAGTATGAAATTAACGCAGCTTCTGCAGTATGCAGAAAACAAAATGATGCAGGCCTAATAAGTAGAATGTATCATCCAAACTGATATTATTCTTACTTCGGCCAGTCATAACAATGTTATTGTATTGTTAAAAGAAAATTCCAGGCCAACACTGCTCATAGAGTGTCCATAATAGCTGTTGGACAAAGGTGACCGCCAATCGACGGATTAATTACAAAAGCTATTAATCATAGACTTGGTGGGGGGGGGGAAGTGGTGGCCCTGAATTGTGAACGTGTCAACAGGGCTACCTTTATTTGAAGACTTGTCTGTCGCCCGAGATGTAGACGTATGGGTGGTATCGAAAATATCCGTGTGAAATGTCGTTGAAAAAATCTACGGAAAAATTAATTTGAAAAGATTTAAGCATTGTTTTACTATACGGAATGTCCCCGAACTGTGTTATGTAAATTTGTTCCTGGGATCGAGACGAACATATTTCACGGTATAAACACGGGTCTACGGTGCTTAGTTTTTCGTCTGTCTGTATGTGTTTTTTACAAAACAATTCGTAGATCAAGAACGGTTTGAGTTAGAAACATGTAATTTGGTATGAACGTGTATGAGAGTCCGTATAAAATTTGAAAAACACTATTTCAAAATGGCGGCTATTTGAAAAATGTTAACCTAAATATTTCATAAACCCTTGATTTTTATAAAAATTTTAAAGAATAAACATTTTTTTTAAATTTAAACTTTGTAAATATCCGCTTCGTTTTCTAGATATCCGCCATTTTGTTTCTTTTGCAAAATAATTCGTATCATTTGACCGATTGATTTAAATCTTTGAAAAACGTTTAACCTAACATGGATCTGTTTTAAGAAAAATACGCGATCATATCCAATTATGCGTTTCAAAATGGCGAACGTTTAAAAATTTCATACCTAGATTTAACAAAAACCGTACATTTTAAGAAAATATGTCACTAATGATGCTGAGTGAATTTCAAAAATTATGGTTATATGATTTGGGGTTGCAACCATTTATTTTTTAAATTGGTCTACTCACGAATGCGCTCAATAGCTGCCTCCGTGTACGAAATATATCAGCAGAATTCGTATACAAGTTTTATAACCTTAACGTTTGAGTACTATCATCGCGTTAACACGTTCACTGCTAAGGACGCACATGTGAGCTTGACACTGAACACTATGAGAAGCGGCCGACGCACAGTGCATCGCACGCCAACCCCTGTATTGGGAGCATTTTCAACACACAGTGCATCGCCAAACCGCATATTGGGGGTGTTTTCAAAACACAATGAATTGGGTGCTTCGCATGCCAACCCCCGTATTGGGAGTGTTTTTAATACGCAATGCATTGCGTGCTTTGCACGCTAACCCGCATATTGGGGGTGTTTTCAAAACACAATGCATTACGTGCTTCGTACGCCAACCACCGTATTGAGGGTGTTTTCAATACACAGTGCATTGCGTGCTCCCCACACCAACCCAGGTATTGGGAGTGTTTTCAATACACAATGCATTGCGTGCTTCGCATGCCAACCCCCGTATTGGGAGTATTTTCAATACGCAATGCATTGCGTGCTTTGCACGCCAACCCCCGTATTTAGGGTGTTTTTAATACACAATGCATTGCGTGCTTTGCACGCCAACCCCCGTATTGGGAGTGTTTTCAATACACAATGCATTGAGTGCTTCGCGTTTTCAATACACAATGCATTGCGTGCATCGCACGCCAACCACAGTATTGGGAGTATTTTCTAAACACAATGCATTGCGTGCTTCGTACGCCAACCAACATATTGGGGGTGCTCCGCACGCCAACCACAGTATTGGGGATGTTTTCAACACGCAATGCATTGCGTGCTCCGCACGCCAACCCCCGTATTTTGAGTGGTTTTAATACACAATACATTGCGTGCTTCGCACGACAACCCCCGTATTTAAGGTGTTTTCAATGCACAGAGCGTTGCCTGCTTCGCATGCCAATTTTAAGCCTACGTTCAACAGCGCGCGTATTTTGCAAATCGCAGTATGTTCCCGTCTTAATTTTTTTCTCAAATTCTGAAAGTGGTTCGGATAATCAGCGATTCGGATAGTTTTAGTTCGGATAATTGGAGTTTTACTGTGCTTCAGTACAATACAGTGTAATACGCTTGTTACGTCTCAACGTGTACACCACTCCTGCGTCGGACATAACAAATAAGGTTGAATAAACCTGACTCGGGGCTTGCGCACTGCAATCAATCCAGTCAATTCGGACTTGAAACGTCGGCCTACAATAGCCTTTTGAAAGAGTTGCCATTTAATTAACTGACAGCACTGGGGATCAATGGAGAGAACAATTATAGTTTTCTCATTAAAGCCGATAGTGCGGACCCGATCTCTTTGGACATACCTCGGTTCAAAAGATATCAATATCAAAGTAAACAAAAGACACGATATCAGCTGGTAGTTTCCCACACTGGTCTTAGGATCGTGAATAATATAGGGTTTAAGTTTAATAGCTGCTGTTATTAGTTTAAATGTGAGAAAGATGTAAACAAAAGGAATTGGAGTATTTTACGGCCTTGAGACTGGACCTATTCTGCCTTGAACCTGGCTGTAATTATATCCAATCTGACAAATTACGTAATTAAGTAATGGTCGGTGATTGTTGTTCAATTTTACTTGAAGTTACTAGTGGATTTACCCCAATGTACTGTGTGCTTTGTATTAAAGAATTTAAAAAATATCTCTCGACTAACTGAGATTCGCGACTTCGGTGTCTAATATCTTATACAGGAAGTTTCGCGAGAGAATGGCACAATTCCATTAGATGATAGGAGACCCAAACAAAGCAAAATTGTTCATATGAACATAGGTCCTAAGTAGCTTTATTTTTCAGATATTTACAAAATAATTCATATCTAGGGAAACGTCTGATTAAGTTCAAACTTGGCGTGCAGTTTAACCAAAGCGATTATATCCAGTCATGCGTTTTAACACGTTCACTGCTACGCAAATTTCGTATTTCCTATGCTAGGAGCTTACCTTTTATATTTTATATTTATAGCCTAAATGAGTAGAAATTTATTTTTTATTTTTTAACCTCTCTACGTAGTTATCATTTATAGTTTAAAGCGGACGCACATGTGCGTCCAGAGCTCATAGCCTTAAAATTGGCGTGCGAAGCACGCAATGCTCTGTGTATTGAAAATTCCCCAATACGGGGGTTGGCGTGCGAAGCACGCAATGCATTTCTTATTGAAAACATCCCTAACACTGTGGTTGGCGTGCGAAGCACGCAATGCATTATGTATTGAAAATACTCCCAACATTGAGGTTGGCACGCGAAGCACGCAATGCATTCTGTATTGAAACCACCCCCAATACGGGGTTTGCGTGCGAAACACGAAATGCATTGTGTATTGAAAATACTCCCAATACGGGAATCCTAGGCCCCAACGTCGAGGCGCCAATTCGCAGAGCGGAACAAAGGACCGCGTGAACCAAGCTTGGGTGAACCGCAAGGTAGATGTGCAAACTCGCAAAGTGAGTTTTTCCGCTGCGAGCGAAAAGATGCAGTGTGTAAGCCGGGGCGGGAGATTGAGGGGCAAACAAATTCTATTAATATGTATTCCGTACACGGAGACAGTTATTCAATGTCTTTGCTAGAAGACCAATTTTCCAAATAGTAGGTTGAAACCTTAAAACATGTAAGCTTAATTTTGTAAATTCGCTCAACTCACGTCTGCGGTTCCCATTCCCATTTAAATTGTGTTAACATTAATAATTATTTTTATTAAGCTCACGAACCACATCCGCGTGTACAAACTGCTAGAACAGTGTCTCTACTTTCTTCGACGCTCATTATCTTAGTTTATAAATCGGTAGGAAATAACGAGACGAGTGCGCCCAGAGAAACCGCAAACCGCCTCATTACCAGCGGAGTTTGGAGTCAATAACCTGCGAAATTAACCTATCAAAGAAAAACAAATCGGCGGTAGCAAAAAGTCAATTGTTTTACAGCGGGAGGCAAATGGAAGCGATAGTGTCTCATTGTTGCCTGTATACCACACACTAAGCACAGGGAGTTGGAATTGTTTGAGATTCATTGATAATACTAACTGCGGGACACGTGCAATGAGCACTCGAGGTGAAGCAAATGCAAACACTATTGTGTACTATTATAATTTCACGGGAATGACGATGAACTGGGATGGAAGAAGAGAGAAAATTTTAAAAGTTATAAAATATGATACGATAAAGCTGTACTTCAAACTGGTCAGATAGGCCTAGTAAAGAATAAAGTTGCCCTTATTAGCGAATTTCCATAGGAAAAATGAGCTATGCAGTGACCCTTATGGTAAGACCCAAGGTCGGGAGTATCAAATGAGCACCGATCATGGTCCCCAGAACACGTTTTAGGGTGTCATTAAAATTCATATATATATACGTATATGTAGGATATATATATATTTATATACAGGGTGATTCACGAAGTTATCCCCACACTTATACAGCTCATTCTACTAGTAAAAATAATGAAAAAATATATGTGTTCGCACTCTAGCGGCCGAATTTTAAGTCCGATTTGGTTCAAATTTGGTACACATGTTGGTTGCCTACGTTGTTCAGACAAGTTGGTTAGCCAAAAAAATCCAGCAATCGGAAGCACGTTTTTTGACCGCAAGTAACTATTTTTTTAGAGTTTTCCTACGAGAATGAATTTGTTTTTCTACAAATATAAATGTAGCATGTTATTCGGCACATTTTCTTTTTACGTGACCTTATAGCTCACTCAATTCCCCCAAAATCGATCAAAACGTAAAATTCCATTGCAGTACCCGGTTGAAAGCCAAGTGGTGGATTCTACCACAATGCATTGTGTATTGAAGATACTCCCAATACGCCAATACGGGGGTTGGCTTGCGAAGCACGCAATGCTTTGTGTATTGAAGATACTCCCAGTATGCGGAATGGCGTGCGAACCATTTTGCAGCTATTCAGCACCGTCGTGAATAGACCTATTTCTAAAATTGTTGGATGAAACCCTAAAACATAGGCCTATAAACTTAGTTTTGGAAATTTGCTCAACTCACGTCAGCGGTTCAGCTGCGTGGTCGATTTATTAATAGTTTAAAAAGTAACTTAAAAAAAACTTTCAGCATTAATAAGGTATATTCTTGCTTTATTTACAAAATAATAGATAATGACAGAATCTATACTAATATTATAAAGAGGTAAAATTTGTTTGTTTGTATGTAGGGGGGGAGGGGGGGGGTAATCTCTGGAACTATTGAACCGGTTGAAAAAATAGTTTTTCTAGTAAAAAGCTACACTATCCCTGAGTAACGTAGGCTATATATAATTCATTTTGATAAAAATATTTGTAAATTTAGTCGGAAAAAAATTTAGGTTAGGCCTAGACTGATGAACCAACTAATTCACATTTATTACCATAGCAACCAGTTGAATAAAATAACAGGCAGTTTGCTCCAATATTTCCATTAACAGCTGATTTCAAACTTTGAAGCAATTATTTGTATTTTAAATTTTATTTAAGGTTCTTAAGAATAGACCCTAAGCTTTTCTGGTTCTTTTAACCTTTATTACAACTGCTGTTATAAAATATATGAAATATTTTGATTATTTAACCATCTTATCTTTGGAGTTATTATTAATACTACACCATTATTATAAAGAAAACATAACATTATGATTGTGTGTATAGAAGGTTCCAACGAGGTTGGCGTGCGGAGCTTGTTGAAACATCGTGATTACAACAGACATTGTATCGATTTTGGTAACTGTCGATATCTAAATTAAAAATCACAAAGAAGAACAGAATAATGTTTTCAAGGTTTCACAAAACATAACTTATTCAATTGACACTTTTGCTGGTCTGTACAAGAACTGTCTTGAACAACCCCGGTCAAGCTTCTGTGAACAGTGTTTAGAAAAGTAAAATCGCAAACAAAGTGTAAGAAAAACAAAAATGTGGTTAAATATTTTTGTTTGTAACATGAGCCTATTCACATTCCAATATAATATTATTTGGAGCTGGTTTTACCAGTCCTTAAAGAAAGTGAAGCCAGAAACCCGCTCGGAGAAAGTGACGATGGAAGGATTGAGGCCGTGTTTCAAATTATAGTATCCATCTTCTTTCTATCTTCTATGGTTCAGGGAAAGTGACGTAGGAATTAGTTTCGGTTATCGAAACCAATCTTATTCATATGTAGTTGTATTGAGTGGAATGCTTGTTGTAGAGATTTTATTAGTATTTGTTACCTTGGAAGTAAGTTGCAATTTAAACTTTCTATAAAGTTATTAGATTGTAACTTCATTAAACACTAGGGGAGACACCTGCGTGCTCCGCACGCCAAACCCGTTGGAACCTTCTACGCAGATAATTATTTTATGTTTTCTTTATAATAAAGGCGTAGGACTAATAATAACCCCAAAACTAAGATGGTAAATAATGTTAAATATTCAAATAAAATTATTTCGTATATTTTGTAACAGCAGTTATAATAAAGGTTAAAAGAACCAGCAACGCTCAGGTCTACACTTTAATGAAAACCCAACCTAAAAGTAAGAAATACAAATAATTTCTTCAAAGTTTGAAATCAGCTGTTAATGAAAATATTAGAGCAAACAGCTGATTACTGTAACAACAATTAACTTATTTATTTATTATTTAGTATGGTGCTCCTATTGCCGTAAAGTATTTAGTTTCCGTTGTTTTTACTTCTAACGTGGCGTTGTTTTTCAAAACGTTTTTAAAAACACGCGTGTTTTCATATGAAACTTTGTGTAAAAATTTCAAAGCAATCAGCAAAGAACTTTCGGAGGTTTAAGATTTTGAACAAACGAACATTTACATTTTTATTTATATAGATTGTGACAGTATTTTCTTTCAATTAAAACAAACGACCCGAAAATCGGACTGGTAGATATCCGGTAATAGGTATCAATAGGATTGTAATCTAAATAAACGGTGCCAGAAACTGGCACATACTTTCTCACAAACATATTTAAATTATTATCGGGCAATGCATTGCGTGCTTCGCACGTCTACCCCCATTGGAAACATTTTCAACAAAGAGTGCATTGCGTGCTTAGCACGCCAACCTCCGTATTGTGGGAGTGTTTTAAATACGCAATGCATTGCGTGCTTTGGACGCCAACCTCTGTATTGGGAGTATTTTCGTTACATAGTGCATTGCGTGCTTCGCACGCCAACCCCCGTATGTAACTCCAACTGTGACTTCATAATTGTATTAAAGTAGGAGAGGGGACAATACATTAAAGTACATTGTAGGAGAGTAACTAATAAATATTATTACCTAAAGAGAAAACTATTAGATCGATTTCGAACAAATTTGCACCAAACATGTCAATGAGGCGTGTGAACAGTCACGAAAAAAGGTTTTGAAAAATTTTGAAAAACAACAATTTCTTTTTTGGCCAAAAAACCCCCCAAAATCAGTTATTATTATTATTATTAGCTAAACGAAAATTTTTTGAAAGATGCGGTTTTTTGCATATGGTAGGGTATATTTAGCGCTACAAATAAGCCAAATTTTATCAAAATCGTTAAAGCCATTTTTTATAAAAAAATAATAACTGATTTTTGGGGTTTTTTTGGCCAAAAAGGGGGTTGTTTTTCAAACATTTTCAAAACCTTTTTTCAAAACCTTATTCATCTAGACAGGCCTAATTGACATGTTTGGTGCAATTTTGTTCGAAATCGATCGAATAGTTTTCTCTCTAGCTTTATATACATACAGATATACATACATACAGACAGACATTTTGTAAAAACCACTTTTTTGGACTCACGGGGTCCCAAAATGGATATATCCACAAAAATCTTCACATCGATTTTTTTTACGATCACTTTACTTTCTCTATACTATAATAGTATAGTGAGAAAGTAAAAAAAAGAAAAAACTTTATTAAAGTGTCCTTATGAATTGTACCGATGAAATAAGAATGATATTTCTTAATTTTTTTGCTAAAATTACAACATTTTCTTCCATTTAAAACAAACCACAAACCGCACGAAAATCGACCCAGTAGAACTCCAGAAATAAGTACCAATAGGGTTGTAACCCCCAAAAACTGCCCTTATAAACATATCAATGGAATACAAATTGCTTTTATAACTTTTTGGCAATAGTGGTAATTTTTTTCATTAGAAACAAAACGCACGAAAATCATCCTGGTAAGGGTATCAAATGGCGCTTCAGACATGGGTATCAAAGGTCGCTAAACGTTTAAGGATATGCTGAATTATTGTATAAGTAAGAGATATTGTTTTTCGTTCGAACTAATACCTGGTTCTTTTTATCTTTGTCACATTATTTAAGCCTTTCGGGTATATAAAATCACCCACTGTATTATCTTATCGGCAGGAGTTAGGTTTCACTTTAGCATCAAGAATGGTTTAGTTTACGGACGTCTATCAAGTTTTTGCATTGACAATAAACGTCCCGTCCTATTAGCCATTACAACTAACGCGGACCGGTTTTCGCTATTCGGCTTAATTTATTCGCGTATCGTGTAAAACGTCTGTCAAAATGTACACAGTTCCCTTGGTCGTGACCTGTCCAAGCTTAGCCACTAAGAGCTGTTTGGCCGATGGACAAAACTAATTATATGTACTTTGTTTGGACGTTTTTGAGAGAAGTTTTTGCACTTTAAGTCTTGCTGTAGGCCTACCCCTGTGGATTTTATTTGAGCCTGGTAGTGAAAAATTACTAAAATAAAAGCATAATTCGACCGCCGACGTGAATTGAGCGAATTTCCAAAATTAAGTTTATAGGCCTATGTTTTAGTCAGATTTGGTTAAAATTTGGTACAAATGTTGGTTGTATACGTCGCTCTGACGAGTTCGTTAGCTAAAAAATCCAACAATCGAAAACACGTTTTTTAACCGGAAGTAAATATTTTTTGAGATATTTCCTAAGAATGAATTTGTTTTTGAGTTTTTCTACAAACATAAATGTAGGATGTTATTCTGAATATTTTGTTTTTTTACTCGACTTTATAGCTCGCTTGGTTTCCCCAGAATCGATCAAAATGTAAAATACCATAGAAGTACCCGGTTCAAAGCCATGTGGTGGATTCTACCGTGGGGTTGGCGTGCGAAGCACGCAATGCATTGTGTATTGAAGATACTCCCAATATGCGGAATGGCGTGCGAACCATTTTGCAGCTATTCAGCACCGTCGTGAATTGTTTCCCAAATTGTTGGTTTAAACCCTAAAACGTAGGCCTATAAACTTAATTTTGGAAATTTGCTTAAATCACGTCAGCGGTTCGAATTATTTATTAATACCGTTAGAATTCAAATTGTTGTTTTCAGACTAATTTTTGATGTAGACAATTTACCAAGATATTCTTTTTTACTTTCTCCCCCTATACCATAGTATAATATGGAGAAAGTAGGCCTATTGTTTTCGTCAGAATTTTCGAATTTTAGTTTTTGGTGGAAATATCCGTTTTGGTGCCCCCTGAATCCAAAAAAGTGGTTTTTAGAGTGGAGTCTGTCTGTAAGTCTGTCTGTGTGTGTATGTATAAACGACCAGAGAGGACACTATTGGTCCGATTTTCATGAAATTTGGTATGTAGGTACTAAACCCTAATATCTCCAGGCGTTTTTTTTAATTTATTGGAATTTTTAAGTGTAATTTATCCCCAAAAACCCATAAAAAACGACAAAAATGCAAATTTCTCAAAAACGGCTCTAACGATTTTGATCAAATTTTCAGTATTTATAGTGCTTAAGATGCCAAACAAAATGACACCACCCGCTTTTATCAAAACTTCGGCGTTTTATACTTATGAGGAAATGTTTATAAATAAACAAGTTTGTGTTGTCAATATAGCATCGCGGAGGCCGCACGGGGTAGCACCACGGTAGCGAGCACGGCCAGTAATTCAAAGGTCGCGCAATCGAGTCCCGCCTGGGACAATGATTTTTTTATCCGATTGACGTAGGTAGAATATTATTTTTTTGTTTTGTTCTAAAAAGTAGTAAATAAAATGATAAAAAAAACTATTTTATTTTTTTATAGTTTTATTATTTTATAGTCTTAATTATAGCCTAATTTTACTTGTCATCCCGAAAAACGATTTTGACTAAAATTGTAAATTTGAATTCATTTTACTTACTATAACGGGAAGTTATTGTTTTGATTAAAACTGTGAGGATTATTTTATGGCAACTGGCAACCAAACAATATTATCCCACCCGCGTTTGTAAAAATTTTGGTGTTTAAAATATATGGGAGTTACTTAACTGTGTTAAAATAAGTTTTTTATTTTTTTAGAATGTTATTGATTTTAAATCCACATTGTACCCTATTGAAACAAGTTTTTTCCTAATCGAGTGATTCTAATTATTACTCTTGTTAAGTAATTGAGAGGAAACTAGTTAAAAAATATTCTTGCAGTATTCGGAAATTGAACGCCGACCTTTTGGTTGAGAGTCCACGACGCTACCACATGTGCCATTAAGCAAGGGCTTCGCCCGGGCTCTTCACGCTAATGTTGGAATAAAACTTGTGCGTTAATAGTTTTATCTTAATATCGGTTGTCTACAGTTTAGTTTATCTTAAACAAAGTATATATACCTGAGAAGTGATTAACTTCATTAAAAACAATATTATTTTGACTACAGTAAGTTGGGAGAAAGTTTGTGTCAGTTAACTGATACCGTTTATTCAGTTTATTGTTGATAACTCGGTATTTGGTATTTGACATATAAAATGGTAAAAGAAACATTCTCTTTGTCGTTAAAGTAGAAAAATATTTTGTGTCATGTACCAATTTTGTAAAGTTGACGGTTTTCAAGATAGTTCACTTAAAAAATGTGTAACGTCCTCCATTTTGTAATTCTTTTGTGGTCACTAACTCTACAAACAAACAGTAATCACCCCGAATTTGCAGTTTGTAACTTATTTGGTTTCTTAATATCAATATATTTAGTGAAACACACATACATACATATAGACGGAAAACTAAGCACTTAAGGAATATCTTAAAATTAATGGTTTTCTTTGTTTAATCATATAAAATATTTTCTACCGTAAACCTGTTCTGGGGAACATGATCAGTGCTCATTGACTACTCCCGACTTTAGGTCTCACCATTAGAGTCACTGCAATAGCTCATCTTTCCTATGGAAATTCGCTAATAAGGATGATACCAACAATTCCGCACTTTGATTCCTTTCACCCATGAATATCCTACACTGCTTACCGCCAACAGCCTACTCAGCGTTTACGGCCACTTATAGATTGGTTCAACGTAACCGCATAATCCACGCCACACGGTTGTGTCTTATGGCAGAAGTAAAAATAAAATTAATTGGCCAGAAAGTATGCCACGTGGTCTGCAACGGACAGGTTATTGGCACAGAACAGTCATGCACTGAAAACAATCTCCCGTAGCTGAGAAACTACTGAAAGTCCGATCGAAAGTAAAAGACCATAATAAAGTCTGTGTTTGTCCAGTCGGTTGGCTTTCATGTTCTACTTGTTTTGGTTGTAATCACAGCGGCCTAACGCTCAGTATTTGACCAATTGCAAGTTTGTCAACATACAAAGAATTTAAGATATGAATAAATAGATACATAATATTCTACTATCCGTTGTAATAAAATCTACAAATTTCAAGAGTGTCTAACAACTGTAGCAGAGAAAGAACATAATAGGCTATATACAAAATTAAAATTCCTGTATTGAATCTATATAGGCCTATGTATAATCCAAATACCACACTCACTCACTGACTCAATCATCACGAAATCTCAAAAATTACCGAACGGATTGGAATGAAATTTGGTACGTAGCTTCCATTAGGGCCATAGGTGCTCGCTAAGAAAGGTTTTAAAAAATTCGAAATTTTAGGGGAGTTTATGGTGGTCAAAGTTACTAAAAAAACTACTGAATGGATTTTAATGAAATTTGGTATGTAGCTTCCACTAGGGCCCTAGGTGCTCGGTAAGAAAGGTTTTAAACAAATTCGAAATTTTAGGGGAGTTTCGGGTGGTCAAAGTTATTAAAAAAACTACTGAACGGAATTTAATAAAATTTGGTATGTAGCTTCCACTAGGGCCCTAGGTGCTCGCTAAGAAAGGTTTTAAAAAATTTCGAAATTTTAGGTGAGCTTGGGGTGGTCAAAGTTTCTATAAAAAAAAACCACTGAACGGATTTTAATGACATTTAGTATGTAGCTTCCACTAGGGCTCTAGGTGCTCGGTAGGAAAGGTTTTCAAAAAATTCAAAATTTTAGGGGAGTTTGGGGTGGTTAAAGGTTACTAAAAAAACTACTGAATGGATTTTAATGAAATTTGGTATGTAACTTCCTCTAGGGCCCTAGGTGCCGGTAAGAAAGGTTTTCAAAACATTAGAAATTTTAGGGAGGGTTTGGAGGGGTCAAAGTTACTAAAAAAAAAAAAAACTGATCGGATTGGAATTAAATTTAGTAGGTAGCTTCCTATAGAGCCCTAGGTGCTCGCTAAGAAAGGTTTTCAAAAAAATCTAAATTTTTGGGGGGTTTGGGGGGTCAAAGTTACTAAAAAAAACCACCTAACCGATTGGAATGAAATTTGGTATGTAGCTTCCTCTAGGGCGCTAGGTGCTCACTAAGAAAGGTTTTCAAAAAAATTCGAAATTTTAGGGAGGTTTGGGGGGTCAAAGTTACTAATAAAACCACCGAACGGATTAGAATTAAATTTGGTATGTAGCTTCCTCTAGGGCCCTAGGTGGTCGCTGAGAAACGTTTAAAAAAATTCGATATATTAGGGGTATTTGGGTGGTCAAAGTAACTAAAAATCCCCATAAGAAATGCATAGTATAATATATTTATTGATATATATTTTTTGTTAATATACATTTAACTTTGATTTGCCTATTCGTGCCTATTTGAGTTCGTTAACAACAAAAAAATCCAACAACCGGAAGCATGTTTTTTGACAGGAAGTAACTATTTTGTATACTAGAATTAAACGTTTTTAGGATTTTATCTAATACTAGCTGACCCGTACGGCGTTGCCCGTGGTGGTTGGTATTTTCAGTCTTTTTAACGTAATTGTATTCTTTTTAAGTGTTCAGTCAGTGAGTGGTATTTGGCTTTTATATATATAGATCTTAAATAATAAAAGCACTATTGTCATAATAATAAATGATCTGAAATTATGATTTTAGTAACTTTGATCCCCCCAAACCCCTCCTAAAATGTCGAAATTTTTCATACCCTCTCTTAGTGAGCACCTATGACCCTAGAGGAAGCTACATACCAAATTTCATTCCAATCTGTTCGGTAATTTTGGAGAAATCGTGGTTTAGTAATTTTTACCCCCCAAACCCCCTAAAATTTCAAATTTTTTAAAACCCTTTTTTAGTGAACACTTATGGCCCTAGAGGAAGCTACATACCAAATTTCATTCCAATCTGTTTGGTAATTTTGGAGAAATCGTAGTTTAGTAATTTTGATCCTCAAACCCCCCTAAAATTTCGAATTTTTTCAAACCCTTTCTTAGTAAG
>JAGFPH010000451.1:100644-126884 GCA_018207615.1 Philaenus spumarius
ACATTTTTTGTTTCTTTTGACATGCTGAATAACGTGACAAAGTTTGTTCATATGGTCGCAGGACACCCTGTATATAGAAAATAAATGTAGGATATTATTCTGCACATTTTGTTTTTTTACAAGACCGCATAGCTCGCTTAGTTCCCCCAAAATCGATCAAAACGGGGGGAGTTTGGGGTTGTCAAAGTTACTAAAAAAACTACTGAACGGATTTTAATGAAATTTGGTAGGTATCTTCCTCTAGGGCCCTAGGTGCTCGCTAAGAAAGGCTTTCAAAAAATTGGAAAATTTAGGGAGGTTTGGGGTGGGGGTCAAAGTTACTAAAAAAACCCATAAGAAATACATATTGTAATATATTTATTGATATTTTTGTTTGTTAATATACATTTAACTTTGATTTGTCTATTCGTGCAATGCAGAATCAGGCAGCTAGTCAGTAGCCTAATATAGCACGGGATGTTCCTTAAGGTAAGTGCAAAACTCAGGGAAATGGTCCTATGGGTCAAAATAAAGACAAAATCAAGAATAAATTTTTTGCCAGAAACTCTGTGTTTTCCAGATATCGGGGCCATCTTGTTTATTTTATAAAATAATTAATATTTTTAGAACCGTTCGACCGATTGAGTTCAAACTGGCATGATGTGTTGTTTGGCAGCTTCTGATTGAAGAAAAATAAACATCAATATCTAGTTATGCGTTTAAAAATGGTGGTTGTTTGAAAATTTCAAACCTGAATTTCCCCAAAATCGTACGTTTAAGACACCTTTTCGGTAGCCCTTTTAACTACCATAGGATGGTGTCATTTATTATTGGCATTAAAAGCAAAACGCCAAAAATCCACTGGGTCAAAGTGGGGACGCCTCTTTGGGTGATAAAAAATTATAATTGCTTCAAACAATTTTTTTTCGTATCGAAACGGTGTTGCGTGATTTGCAATAGTTACGAAAATCTAACGCCGTTCGCAGACTTTTGAGACACTCTGTATATACATTTTAATGACGTCACAAAACGTGTTCTGGGGACCATGATAGGTGCTCATTTACTACTCCCAACCTTTGATCTCACCATAAGGGTCACTGCGAAAGCTCATCTTTTCTATGGAAATTCGCTAACAATCAGTTATAATTGGCTGAAAAAACTAAAAGTAATGTTGGCTAACCTGGAGGAAGTTTTGATTTGAGCATGTCCATAGCTACGACGTTTATGATGAGCACCCAGATAGGACAGTCCAGAATATCGTTCTCGGATTTGACGAAGGCGATGGCGCTTAGGCATTGGCATTCCAGGCGACGGCGGTCAGGATACGCCCTTCTCAACTCTCGACTTACGTTCGCTTGGAATTTCTTCATGTCGAATAGCTGAAAAAACAAAACAATAGGTATTAGTGTCCCAACCAAGTGTTATACAGTTTTGGTTAAATTTACCGACTAAAATTTATTTTTCTCTCCGAGTCAATGATTTAAGGCTAGGCAGACCCAGCCACCATCTTGAATTTCAACTCCCATAAGAGCAATGTTAAACGCGTAACAAGATTACTGGAGTAATAATGATCAGACAATTATTCTGAATATGTAATCCTAAAAATAAGGCAGTCCATATGCGGACACATTTGGTTTTTAAATTTGCTTTTAACTAAATTTGTTCTTTGACTTAACTCAAAATCAAATTTTGCTATTGATGAAATTCATCTATACTTATAAAAGCCAAATACCATTGACTCATCACAGTTTCTCCAAAACCACGAGGCCTACAATCATGAAATTCGGCACTAATACTCTTTATAGGCTTTAGACGCGCACTAAGGAAGGGTTTCCGAAAATTCGAAATTTTAGGGGGGGTTTTGGGGGTCAAAGTTACTAAATCACGATTTATCAAAACCTAAGGAACGGATTGGAATGAAATTTGATATGTAGCTTCCTCTAGGGCCATAAATGATCGCTAAGAAAGGGTTTAAAAAAATTCGAAATTTTAGGGGGGTTTGGGGGGGTCAAAGTTACTACAAAAAACCATCGAACGGACTGAAATGAAATTTGGTATGTAGCTTCCTCTAGGGCCCTAGGTACTCGCTAAGAAAGGGTTTAACAAATTCAAAATTTTAGGGGGGTTAGGGGGGTCAAAGTTACTAAAAAGAAACACCGAACGGATTGGAATGAAATTTATTATGTAGCTTCCTATAGGGCCCTAGGTGCTCGCTAAGAAAGAGTTTAAAAAAAAATCTAAATTTTAGGGGAGGTTTGGGGGGGGGTCAAAGTTACTAAAAATCCCCATATGAAATACATAGTGTAATATATTTTTTGATATAATATATTTTTTGTTAATATACATTTAACTTTGATTTGTCTATCCGTGCAAAGGCGGGTCGGGCCAGCTAGTGATTGATAAAGGCGATGTTCAAAACTCGTAGGCGGACTGCTGCCTTCATTAAGCCGTTGCGTGTCCGCGTTATACTATACACGCGGCTGTGAAATGAGGAATCTGAGAAACTGAAAGTAATATTTTCTCGTTGACTGTACATAACATATGAAAACAATGATGTGAGGCTGCCGCTCACACGATGCTTTGTTTGCTGATGGCGTGCAAGCGCTTCGGTGCTCCTACGTCCATTGTCTTCCTCCGATATAGGCCAGGATCGCAGAGTCAGGAATGTCGTCACTCTTACTCCAGTCTTGGTATTAAATACGTTTCAAATCGATAAGGGCGGTTAATAAAGGGTGTGCAATACCAGGACGAAACGGCCCCATACAGCCCTCTTGAATATTACTCGTCTTTCGTCGAATTTTGAAGAAAATCTTTTGTAATTTGCAGGCCATAGTTCATGAACATCTAAATTCTAATTCGTAGATGACACAAATTGTAAATTGTACGTTTTTATTAAAGGCTAGGGTAAACAACTGCGACGCATCAAAATATTTCGTATATTTTATAACAGCAGTTATAATAAAGGTTAAACAAGGCTCGGGTCTGCACTTTAATAAAAACTTAACCTAAAAGTTAGAAATACAAATAATTGCTTCAAAGTTTGAAATCAGGTGTCAATGGAAATATTATAGCAATCGGCTGTTTTATCTGGTATTTTATAGATTTCAATTTTAAACGTGTCAAGATAAAAATAACACAACTCACGAAATGAGGAAGCACAATGTTCATTTCAGAGTTACTACCAAGTAAACCATTTTAACACAACTTACAAATTGAGGAAGCACAATGTCCATTTCAGAGGTATTACAAAGTAAACTATTTTAACACGACTTACGAAATGAGGAAGCACAATGTCCATTTCAGAGATATTACCAAGTAAACTATTTTAACACAACCTACAAAATGAGGAAGAACAATGTCCATTTCAGGGTTATTACCAAGTAAACCATTTTAATACAACTTACAAAATGAGGAAACCCAATGTCAATTTCAGAGTTATTACCAAGTAAACTATTTTAACACAACTTACGAAATGAGGAAGCAGAATGTCCACTTCAGAGTTATTACCAAGTAAACTATTTTAAAGCGACTTACAAAATGAGGATGCACAATGTCCATTTCAGAGTTATTACCAAGTAAACTATTTTAACACAACTTACAAAATGAGAAAGCACAATGTCCATTTCAGAGTTATTACCAAGTAAACTATTTTAATACAACTTACAAAATGAGGAAGCACAATGTCCATTTCAGAGATATTACCAAGTAAATTATATACTCTGCTATATACACGTGTGTACTATATATAGTAGAGCGTGACGGAAAATTCCGTGACGGAAAAATCCGATCCACCGCGAGCAAAATTTTTTGGATTCGGTGCGCCTAAAGATATTTTCTCGAAAATGCTCTAAGGATTTTCTCGAGATTCGGTTTAGCAGAGTTCTTTTACCCAAGAAGTCCGTCGGACTTCTGGAATATTTCCGGAAAATTCGTTTTCTTCTTTAGGCGAATCGAGCTCTTTTTGGTCGAGGTAAAATATACTTGCGTTACGCGTCTTACAATAAGACGCTTTTGATTTCATCTATGTTTCTTCTTCATTGTTTTACGCACGTACTAATATAAACCAGAAGTGTTTAATGTAACAGCTGATCGTAAAAGAAGAAGAAATTGACGAAATAAACTAGGCAGTGGTAAATTCAAAGTCTTGAATTCTTTGTGTGGATTTAGTGAGGTACCGATAGTACATTACACTTGTTAATTTTGTCAGTTTTGTTAAATTAGTGTACGTGTTGATACCTCCAAAATGGACATAGCGCTTTATATTTTTTTCAGTCTAAATTTACCAACTTGGTTGCTATGGTAATGAATGTAAATGCAGTCAGCAAACATGTGTTGCTAAGCTATCGGTTCGAATCAGCTGTTTTATGTGTTATAGGGCTGGAAGTTATAAAATTGTAGGAATATTAAATTTGTTAAAAATTTGTATTTATATACATTATTATGCAGGCTTGGATGTACAGATGGAATTTGATAAATGAGTTCAATTATTGAATTGTAGGCCTATAGCTGGGGTTAGGGGTGGGGGGGGGGGGGGGTAAGGGTTTACATTCAAAATAAGTGCATAATTTGTTATTGTGTTATCTTTGCAATTATTATTATTTTTATGTATATGTTAGTATAGGGGCATTATTTGCTATTGGGTTATATTGCAATTATTGTTTGTTTTTATGTATATTTTAGTATAGGTGCATAATTTGTTATTGTGTTGTCTTTGCAATTATTATTATGTTTGTTTTTATATGTTTGTGTTACTATTGTCAACTTAAATAAGTTAAGAAATTTGTGTTTACTTAATGTTAATTGTGAGAGAGTGGTGTGCCAACCGGGCAAGACGGTCGTATGACCATTGCCCTCTTAATGCGAGTTAGGAAGGTTATCATTTTTGTTTGTGGTTTTATATGAATAAAGCATGTTTTCATTTCATTTCATATACATTGTTATTTATCGAAATAAAGACAGAAATAGGGTCTATTATCTTTTAATTTATTTTAATTTCATATTTTTATATAAAATGATATTTAGAAGTTATTAATATTATAACGAAGAAAATATAATGGAATATGTAATACGAAGATGTACGAATGTTTCCAAAGCTAAACGAATTGATATCTCTTCTTTAATTTTGTACACATGAATATACTGATGATGAAAGGTTATATTTAAATTTATTTTATAACCACAAAGCTAATCTTCTAACGTATTATAGTATACATTAGTTCTATAACTCATATTTAAAAAAAAAAACTTTACAAGGCATTATATTATACAAGACATTATATTGTTGATTGAAGTTGTTAACATAACCCCAAAGTATAATCTACGCTTGGTTGTTACTCATGGACGTACATTCGCTACCTGAAGAATCACTAACAATGTTTAGCTATAAAACAAGGATTGCTTTTCACAATATTTAAGTTTTCTTACATCACACTTGTATAAGTTATTCGAAGGCGATAACTAAAAGCTTCTGTCACAATAATACAAGCTAAGAAATCCTTTTGTTAATCGTCCACGCGCGCTGAACACGAAAGGTAATATAATATCGGATTAAGCAAACGGATTAAAATGTGAATAAATTTTGAAATTACCTTAAATAATAGGCTTGCTTCAGGTCTTATACTATTTAAACTATCCTTTTTCATACTCCTCTTTGTTTTCTGTTATAACAAAAATGCTTTGCTTGTGATACGTCTAACTCTGGACAACCATTCCAGATTACAATTAACAACAAGATGAAAAGATGGAACACTTTTTCGAGACTTCGGCTAGTCTGTTTTTTTAATCACTCAAAAATTTGACGTTTTTGTCACGCACGTCACGTTGCTGTCACGCTAGAAAGCTCAAAAGCTTTTCAACTCTCCGCAATAAAATTACGAAGAGTTTGCAGCACCAGAAGTTTTCTACGACGTCTGTGGGTGCATATATCGTGTCCACAGACAGACAGACGAATACAAAATTTTGTATTGCTTTATCGTGTTTAGAGACCTCGAAAACGTCGAGAAAAGTCATAAAAAGTGGTGGGTAAAGTTTGTAGAATTTTTGCAAGATTTCAATACTTCGACATTTAAATGCGAGCCGAAGTCGTAAACGTCGGGAAAAGTTATAAAAAGTGGGGGTAAATGTTTTAGAATTTTCTCAATATTTCAATACTTTGGTATTTTAATGCCAGCCGAAGTAATATGCAGGCTTTGTACATACATATAAATAACATTAAAGTGCTTGTCTGTGATTTTGAAATAAATGCTTTCTTCTAAGCTCTTATAGTTATTCACTAATTTTTTGTCTGCCTGTCTGTTTGTCCGGGCTAATCTCAGGAATGGCTGAAACGATTTTGACGAAATTTTCATCTGCTTGTAGAGTACTATCTAGGAGTTTCAGAGTATAATCTAGGATAATTTTTAACCCGCAATCATATATATGGTTCCTATTTAAAAATTGAAAAAAATGTTAAAACTATGAACAAAATTCTGGGTTTATCGAACGGACGTGACACACGACCATTGTGAATAAAACAACTGTTTTTTATAAGAAGCTTAACACTTTGACAAGATCTCTTTTAATTGAATGTAAACGCTGGTTTAACCGTTAAATATATATCAAAACAATATACAATAATATGAAATGTACTCATAGGTATGAAATGTACCTCAAAACCTGATTTGTAATTTTTATGTTCGTTCGGAAGTTATGAGTGACAATCTGGCCTAAAAACTGGATTTTCAGCGTTTATCGATGCATAAATAATAATTTTCGTAGGCCTGAAAGGGTTACATAGATCGATTTGGGCTAAATTCACCGTGCGTTTTTGGACCGTGGAACTCGGATCTAAAATATGTATTTTAATCGCGTGTAGTGGCAAGGCGCAGTATTTATAGTTCGTCAGATTTAGCAAGTCCTCTACGATGCGCTAACGGGAGGGAAGAATTTCAGCAAGTGGGAACGCTATAGGGGAAGGGACACCACGCTATCACTGTTGTCGCGACGGCCTTGTGTTGTATTACTTGCAGACAGAAGTGTTAAGTTCAGAGCTCGGCAATAGACTGAGTCTCTCTGGCCAATTTACTCCGAGTCTACTGCGCATTTCGAGGTCACGGCTCATGCTAGAAATTCTCTACTATACCCGATGGTACTTTTATTTATTTAATGACATCTGAGAGCGAAGCCGTAGGTATCAGCTGGTTAATAATATTCATAAAACCTTAACACAAGTTCTAAAGACAGACCAGATACTTACTTTTGAAGGCTTGTCTGGTTCCAATGCACAATTCGGCATCTTGAGGATATCAGCACCTATACTCGATTCTTCTCCAGCACTTGTACTCTTCACATACACGTTGGCTTTGGACACCCGCTTCACCAAGATATTACCTTGGTCGTCCATTTTGACTTTTACGCCCTGTAAATTAATGCCATATGTTTAAAGAAAATACATGTGTGTAAATAATAAGAGTATGGTAATAAGAACACAATCAATAAGAATATTTTATCAAATACAGACCAGTGTTCACAGTTTTCATTTATGGGCAGAAATAAACCATTGAAAACTGATCGATTTAATTTGAACGTGGATACAACTGAGACTAAAATGAATCCTAATTAAGTTATATAAAACTAGTGGACCCGGCAATGCTTGGCTATTGCTTGATTTAATTTTGAGGGTAGTTATTTCATTTCAACCATAGACTTTTAAAGTAATTGAATTGCAAATGTTTTTTTTATATATCAATTAAGAATATTATTAAATAATTTTAACTGTATCGTTTTAGAAATTTAGTACAATTTATTGTCCTTCTGTAGTGGTAACTATCCCATTTTTTATACATTGTTTGTAGTGTGCATATTATCTAAAAAAATATGTGTAAATTGTGAAATTTGTTGAGTAGATTTTGAGAGTATAGAAAATGTAAGTGTACGAAATACTATTTGATTTTAAGGGTAGGCTAGTTATTCTATTTTATCCCTTTGACTTAAGTTATCAAATTGCAAATAGTTTTTTTATATTCCTTAAAAATAATCTCATAATTTTAGATTTATAAACTGTAGGAAGTTAGTTTAATTTATGTTTATTGTATCCCTAGGGGTAGCAACCCCATTTCAACCCCTTAGACTGTAGTAATTGTAACGTCCAAACAGTCCTGGAATTAGCGTTGACAAACTGTGAAATTTTTAGTAAAATCGGTCGAATAGTTTTTGAGTCTATAGAAGAAAAAGAAACATTTGTCTTTATATATAGAGACTAGTGGATCCGGCAATGCTCCAATATTGCTTGTTAGCGAATTTCCATAGGAAAAATGAGCTATTGCAGTGACCCTTATGGTAAGACCCAAGGTCGGGAGTAGCAAATGAGCACAAATCATGGTCGCCCAGAACACGTTTCGGGGTGTCTTAAAAATCATACATATATATGTATATATGTGTTCGCACTCTAGCGGCCGCATTTTAAGTCCGATTTGGTTCAAATTGGGATACATATTGGTTGTCTACGTCGCTCGGACGACTTTGTTAGTAAAAAAAATCTAACAATCGGAAGCACGTTTTTGACCGGAAGTAACTATTTTTGAGATTTTTCCCACGAGAATGAATTTGTTTTTGAGTTTTTTCTACAAATATAAATGTAGGATGGTATTCTGCACATTTTGTTTTTTTACGCGACCTTATAGCCCGCTTGGTTCCCCCAAAATTGATCAAAACGTAAAATACCAAAGAAGTACCCGGTTCAAAGCCATGTGGTGGATTCTACCGCAGGGATGTCGTGCGAAGCACGCAATGCATTGTATTGAAGATACTCCCAATATGCGGAATATCGTGCTAACCATTTTGGAGCTATTCAGCACCGTCGTGAATAGACCTATTTCCCAAACTGTTGGTTGAAACCCTAAAACATAGGCCTATAAACTTAATTTTGGAAATTTTCTCAACTCACGTCAGCGGTTCAGCTGCGTGGTCGAATTATTTATTTTATTTGGACAGCTATCCATTTATTTGTTATTATTTAATTTTAAGAATGGCTATCCCATTTCAATATTCTGAATTAAGCAATCGAATTGCAAATGGTTTTTTATATCACTCGAAAATAATGTTACACAACTTTAGTTTTATAGTTTGTAGGAAGTAAGTTCAATTTAGATAGTTATATTTATTGTGTAGAGGTAGGAAACCCATTTTAGTACCTTAGTCTGTACCAGTTTGTTAGCAAAAAAAATCGAACAACAGGATACGTGGCGAGTGCTTCCACTGCGATCGGAGCGAAGACAACGAATTCTACTAAATTTAGTGCCTTCGTGAGTAGACCAATTTCCCAAATTGTTGGATGAAACCCTAAAATATTTACAATTAATTTTGTTTAATTCAACTCTAATTAGCGGCTCAGCTGCGTGATCGAATTATTTGTTCCTTCACACCATTTTTCTTTTATCGAAAACTAGGATGCATATAGCGTAATCGTGATCATAACCAATATAGTTTTGCTTAAATGAAAATTTTCAGATTGTTAATTACTAAAAAATTACCATAAAAGAACTGAGGTGTTTTGAAACATAATTTTAAATACGAAAAATTGCGGAAGAGCAATGGTAATTATAACTTAGGGTCCTTGTAGAGAACGCATATTATTAAGAAATTATAGATCACAAACAAAACATTTGAATCTAGAGTTCCAGCTCTCTTTAAACTGTCTTCAATTAATTTAAATCCGCTTTTAAAAAGCCTTTTAGACGAACGATCAACTTGACACTGCAAATTTCAAACAAATTACACATTAATGTAATTGCTTTGTTAAAGAGAAGAAATAAATAAATCCAGGCACAATGGTAAACACTGACCCGACTTTTGTATGTTTCCAAATAAAGAAAATTGATTCGCTCCGCTGGCGATGCCGTTTGTAAAAGGACACAATAGACAATAGAACTCCGTCCGATCGATCCGGTCATTGTTGGACCGACTGACGGCACTTCGATACATAACCTAACGGTGGATGGGTAATCCGTCTGAAGCGCGCCGCACTCCCGTGCCGGAGCCCCGTGCCCGTCATCACGAACTTACTAATGAGTACCGTTCCACAATACAACATGACTCGGCTCTCCTAGGATTAACATCGCTAACGAAATCAAATTATTCTGCAATCTCGTAAACACTGTTGTTACCCTTGCGTTTAATATGTCATTAATGTGTTTTGTAAGTGTGGACAATATGTATTGTTGGACGGGACATGACGAGTGCGTTGACGTTCCAAGATAATTGAACGAGCGAAGCGAGGTCTCCGTTTCAGCTCGACCGTTCCGCATTTCGTCTGTGAGCCTGTCTCACGATTACGTCCAAACCCCTTGACAGATTTTGATAATTTTTTTGCATGAATGTTCCTTATTCCTAGGCCAAGCGATGTATGTATACGGTTTTTTCCATTTTTCATTTTTAACCCCTTAAATAACATAAAAATGGCGACCGGACCGTTTCTCTCAGTGTAAGCTTTTTTACAAAGCCAGTGGCTTAACCGTAAGTCGAATTTAAAAACTAATACGATTTTGCTGGTAGCAAATTTGATTTTTAAGAAAATTGTATTCTTGATTTCTTTTCCGTATCTCTAACGGTTAAGCTCACGGTAAACTTCAAATTTGTTAAAAATCGTCCAAGGTTTTATATTTCAACCATGTTTTTATACGTTTATTCTAAGCCAATTCAAAAGTGTTCCATTATGTTTTTGTAGATAAAGGTTCAAATAATTCATATATGCCAGTAAAAAAATGATTGAAGTAAAATTAACAAAGTTATTAGCTCAAGGCACAAGCATGTTCAGTAACGAAAGGAAACAGTTCAACTTTAGGCTTACATAAATAAACGGCACCAGAAACTGGCTCATACATTCTCACAAACATATTTAAATTATTAAACAGATTCATTATGACTTCATAATTGTAGGTGGGGTAGGAGAGGTGATATTAAAGTAGGAGATTAACTAATACATATTATTATTATTAGCTAGAGTAAAAATTATTTGATCGATTTCGAACAAATTTGCACAAAACACGTCTATTAGGCCTGTATAGATTTACAAAGAAAGGTTTTGAAAAATTTGAAAAACAACCCCCTTTTTGGCCAAACAACCCCCAAAAATCAGTTATTATTATTAGCTAAACGAGAATTTCTAGAAAGATACGGTTTTCTGCTACGGTACATTAAGGGCTACAAATAAGTCAAATTTGATTAAAATCGTTAGAGCCGTTTTTTTATAAAAAAATAATAACAGATTTTTTGGTGGTTTTTTGGCCAAAAAGGGAGCTGTTTTTCAATGTTCAAAACCCTTTTTCGTGCATCTATATAGGTCTAATTGACATGTTTGGTGCAAATTTGTTCGAAATCGATCTAATAGTTTTCGCTCTAGCGTTGTATACATGCAGACATACATACAGACAAACATTTTGTAAAAACCACTTTTTTGGACTCAGGGGGTCCCAAAACGGATATTTACACAAAAATTTCAACATCGATTTTTTTGCGATCACTATACTTTCTCTACACTGTAGTATAGTGAGAAAGTAAAAGTTGTAACAATTTTTTGTAATTTTTTCATAAATGTTAAAAAGTTTCGTAATTTAGTTCTAAATAGAACTGGATAAAAATATTTATCGAAATTTATCAATATCGTCCGAGTGACTTAGCCAGCCAACGTGTGTACAAAATTTGAATCAAATCGGATTTAAAATACGGCCGATAGAATGTGAACAAATATATACATATGTAAATAAAGATTTTAGTGACACCCCAAAACGTGTTCTGGGGACCTTGATCGGTGCTCATTGACTACTGCAATAGATCATATTTATTATGGAAATTCGCTAATAATGTTTATTAATTAAGCCTTAAGTCAATCTAGTACAACAACAGCCAATCAGGAGTTAATGTGTTTATCGTGTACTTAGCCTCGTTCAGCTGTGTTGTTGTATGGCTGAGGGAAACGCGTCCGTATTTTGGAGGTCATACTATTGGTGGAATGCGACAAAAACCTTGATGAGATGAATTTACCAACAGTTAATAACCGATGTACTTAATACTAATGCCTGCGCTTTATCGTTAAGAAGTTAAAAAGTATGTAGCCTTGCCATTCTAAACAGTATATCATCTGCGATGTGTCTTGGCTCAATGATTGCGCAACGCTCAATCTTCTAATTGGTAAACGAAGGCGAAGCTTTGAAAGCTTACAGGTATAGTTTAAACAGGAAAGATAAAATATTATTTTGGTATTAGCGAATTTCCGTAGGAAAAATGAGTTATTGCAGCGGCCCTTATGGTAAGATCCAAGATCGGGAGTAGCAAAATGAGCACCGATCATGGTGCCCAGAACACGTTTTGGGGTGTCATTAAAAATCATACATATATATATGTATATATGTGTTCGCACTCTAGCGGCCGCTTTTTAAGTCCGATTTGGTCCAAATTTAGTACACACGTTGGTTGCCTACGTCGCTCGGACTAGTTCGTTAGCCAAAAAATCCAACAACCGGAAGCACATTTTTTACCGGAAGTAAGTATTTTTTGATATTTTTCCTACAAGAATGATTTTGTTTTAGAGTTTTTCTAAAAATATAAATGTAGGATGTTATTCTGCACACTTTGGTTTTTACGCGACCTTATAGCTCGCTTGGTTCCCCCTGAATCGATCAAAACGTAAAATACCATAGAAGTATCCGGTTCAAAGCTATGTGGTGGATTTTACTGTGGGGTTGGTGTGCGAAGCACGCAATGCAACGTGTATTGAAGATAATCCCAATACGGGGGTTGGCGTGCGAAGCACGCAATGCTTCGTGTGTTGAAGATACTTCCAACTATCGAAATGGCGTGCGAAACATTTTGCAGCTATTCAGCACCGTCGTGAATAGATCTATTTCCGAAATTGGTAGTTGAAACCCTAAAACATAGGGCCTATAAACGTAATTTTGGAAATTAACTCAACTCACGTCAGCGGTTCAGCTGCGTGGTCAAATTATTTTGTATTAGGCTCTCTAGAAAGTGGGTATTTCCGAAATTCTTTAAAAAAACTGAACTTTTCAAATTCCGGTGGAAGCATGTTTTTTTTTTTCAGAAACAGAAAAAGTCAAGCAAGTACAAACGTGCTAGACATATTTACTCAAAGTATATTTTCACGTTACTAAAATAATACTGTACTCGTAGCCCTAAAAGTACTATAAAGGGTCTGCTCCAGTAAACTAAACTAGAAAGCGACCGGAAACGGCAGCGCTTCTCTCTATAGTCGTATCTAAACTCAAATACTAACCGCTGTTTGCAGTGAGGTAGAGAGGGAAAATATGTCTACCACGTAGCTTTCCGTTTGAACGGGGCACGAAAGACGTCGCCTACGAATTAATACGCCGAAGACGTGTAATACCGCGGCTATGTTCTAAGTGAAGAAGCCTTAACGAGTTAAGAGTTCTCTGTATTTGGCTAAGCGTTTACTATAGCCTACAGTGACATATTAGAGTGTTAGTCCACGGGAACATAGCTGAATGAAATAGCCTAACAAGATCTACTGACGAGGTGACTTTAGAGTGACATAAAAATATATGATTTTGTAGTATTAGTTGGTTTTTGAAAACAATGGAGGTGTCAAGACTAGATGTCTCTGATAGACCTGCACCGTACCTGAGCACGATACCATCCGGAGTGTCTTTCTCAATAACCTTGTAAACACGCAGACTGTACAACTATAGTTACAAATATATTATAATGCACTCGGCGTTTCTGTGTGCACTAAACATTCTCGTACGGTACCGGTAGCCTCGTCTGCATGCGGCGAGTGTTTCCAACAAAGGGCGTGTCGTCATGACAACGGTTTTGACAACCGTACTGTTTTATGTCTTGAATAGTTTACAGATCGTAAGCGAGATTTCGCCGGGGTCGAGGTCGTATTTTAATAAAATTCCCAGTGTCATCTTTTCCTGGTCGCGGAAAGGTTAGAAGACGCTTGATGGTTTTATTACAGCGGAAAAGAGTTACCGATGTCGCGTGACGTCGAGGGAATTAACTGGTGGAATTATATGGGCGAGATTTACCATAGAATATTCCGTCACGCAGCTGAACCGCTGACGTGAGTTGAGCGAATTTCCAAAATTAAGTCTAAGTATATTAGGGTTTCAACTAAGTACAGTATTTGGGAAAAAGGTCTACTCACGTAGGCGCTGAAGGTCTCTTGGAAGGCCTGCAAGTGCGAAATTTCGTATATTATGGAATTATAGAGATGAAAGAGATTTACCAAAGCATATTTTAAATAATTCTTTCTTTTCTATTTCTATTTTATTATTAGCCCAGTTGGTGTAGGTTACAAATACCAGTAATTTGCAATACGGCTGATTTTTTTTATAAGTACCTTAAAATATGTAGATTAATATAAAAAAAGTTGACCAGTCTGTCAATTTCCCAAACTCGACAAAAATCGAAAATTTTTTTTCCGATATTCCTTAATATTTCGAGCTGGGATGAAGATAAAGAAAAATAAAAAATACCCCCGTGTAGGGGAAGTATTTTTCAATAAAAAAGGGCATACGTATTTCTTTCCTCCGAGCAATGGTTTGTCTGGAAAAAATCGATAATGCAGGTATATGTATTTTGCAGCAGGGGAAATGACTAAAAGTTGAAAACTCATTCATATATGAAGCGTTGGCTCATTCTAAATTGGGTGAATTTTAATATATCGCATTGAAACTTGACATAGGAGTTAAAATATATATTTTAAACATTTATGCTGAGTCTCAGCTTGTTATCTTGAAAATGACCCGATCTAGAGCCACTTAACTTATCAACGGGTTTCTCGATTTTAGGAGTACCAGACCCACGAACTAATTTCAATCTATTCCAGGTTCGTCAATTTTTGGAATATCTTAAAACGAAATGTGAAGAATAATCTCATAAATTTCTTTCTTCAGATAAAACCTCAAAAAAGTTTCATTGTCTAATTTTGTCGATAATTTTTATATTTTTTCAATTTTGTAACAGGAAACATAAATATAAGTAAATAAATTTTGGGATGAAAAGTAGCCTAGATTAGTCTGTGAAATGTTCTCTAAATGCAAATGAAAGGTTCGTCAAAATCGGTTCATCCATTCCGGAGATTAGCCCAGACAAACTCAGATGGACAAAATTTTATTAAATGTATGTTTAGGTTTTGTTGATGCGTGAATACGAATATGATGCTTAGATAACAGATAAATTAAAATTTAAAAAAACCCCGAATGGCTGAACAAATGTTCTTGAATCATAGCTAAGTACAGTCTCGAGAAAGTCCCCTTGAAAAAAAAAACTGGGTCAAAATTGGTTCATCCGTTTTTGAGCTACGGTGCCACAGACACACGGATACACAAGATACACCGACTCACATATGCACACGTTAAACTTATGACACCATCTGTTTGTGTCGGGGATTAAAAAAGGATTTATTCTGAAATCATAGGCAAACACTTCAATGTTATTTATACGATGTGTATAGATTCACCAAATAATATCTTAAATTGTCTCAGACAAACATAGATAACTAAGTCTATTGATCCCACTCTACAAAGAGTGCGACACAATTATTGATTTCATATTTTGCAACTCAGATTAGGCATGCGGTCAAGTCATTTCTGGCGAGAATTTATCGATATAATCACTGTTAGAAATTCACGAATGAAGATTGAAATCTCGTGATCATTTAATTGGTAAATAACGGACTGGCGTTGGCGTGGCGTTTTGGTCGATCTTATCGATACTCGATTGCGATCGTACCGTGTAAGGGAGTCCTTCAAGTCTAATTTGGAAGGCGAGTGACTATACAAAGCAAGGCGAACCACTGTCTCGGTGGTGGAACGTTAACAGTACCAGAACTGTCTCTTAGCACCGATAATGTTATTTGTTTGTGTTTTGTATACTGTGGATGAGCCTCAGGGCCACTAGAGTAATGGGCAACGAGGCTTGGTCCTTGAAATAAACAAAAATTATAATCTATATATATAAAAGCGAAATACCACTGACTCACTTATCACGATTTCTCAAAAACTATGGAACGGATTGAAATGAAATTTGGTATGTAGCTTCCTCTAGGGCCATAGGTGCTCACTAAAAAAGGGTTTTTAAAAATTGGAAATTTTAAGGGGGGTTTGGGGGGTAAAAATGACTAAATCACGATTTCTCCAAAATTACTGAACGGATTGGAATGAAATTTGGTATGTAGCTTCCTCTAGGACCATAGACGCTCGGTAAGAAAGGGTTTCAAAAAATTCGAAATTTTAGGGGGGTTTGGGGGGGGATCAAAGTTATCACGATTTCTTCAAAACTACCGAACGGATTGGAATGAAATTTGGTATGCAGCTTCCTCTAGGGCCATAGGTGTTCACTAAAAAAGGGTATGAAAAATTTCGAAATTTTAGGAGGGGTTTGGGGGTCAAAGTTACTAAAATCATAATTTCAGATCTTTTATTATTATGACAATAGTGCTTTTATTATTTAAGATCTATATATATAAAAGCCAAATCCACTCACTGACTGAACACTTAAAAAGAATACAATTACGTTAAAAAGACTGAAAATACCAACCACCACGGGCATCGCCGTACTGGTCAGCTACTCTATATATATAAAAGCGAAATACCACTCACTCACTCACTTACTGACTCACTCATCACGATTTCTCAAAAACTACCGAACGGATTGAAATGAAATTTGGTATGTAGCTTCCTCTAGTGCCATAGGTGCTTACTAAGAAAGGGTTTAAAAAAATTCGAAATTTTAGGGGGATGGGGTTTGGAGGGGTCAAAGTTATTAAAAAACGATTTCTTCAAAACTACCGAACGGATTGGAATGAAATTTGGTATGTAGCTTCCTCTAGGGCCATAGGTGCTTACTAAGAAAGGGTTTGAAAAATTGGAAATTTTAGGGGGGTTTGGGGGGACCAAAGTTACTAAAATCATAATTTCAGAACTTTTATTATTATGACAATAGTGCTTTTATTATTTAAGATCTATATATATAAAAGCCAAACCACTCACTGACTGAACACTTAAAAAGAATACAATTACGTTAAAAAGACTGAAAATACCAACAACCACGGGCAACGCCGTACGGATCAGCTAGTAGTAAAATAAAACATAAAATTAATGGAAAACATAGTCAACTCTTCAAATAATCTTGATTAAATAGGGTTAAATAAATGTAATGAATATTTTAAATCAGTATGGTTAGATAATGTAAGTAGAGACTAAAAGGTTTTATGTAGTCAAACAATAATAATAGTTATGCCGTACAATAACAGTTTGTTCTGTATTCTTTTTGAATTAAAGCAGTCGTTAAAAATACAGTTAGTTGAAAAGTTTTAGATTTTTCCTTTTTAATAAAACAGTTTTCAAATTAATAATAATTATGATCACTTTTTACTTTCTCACTATACTATAGTATAGACAATAAACGGTACCAGGAACTGGCACATACTTTCTCACAAACATATTAAAATTATTAAACAGATTCACTGTGACTTGTAGGCTAGGGTAGTAGAGGTGATTTTTTATTAAAGTAGAAGATTAACTAATAAATATTATTATTATTATCTAGAGAGAAAACTATTCGATCGATTTCGAACAAATTTGCACCGCACACATCAATTAGGCCTGTATAGATGCACGAAAAAAGGTTTTGAAACATTTTGAAAACAATCCTCTTTATGGCCAAAAACCCCCAAAAATCAGTTATTATTATTATTATAAGCTAAACGAGAATTTTTAGAAAGATGCGGTTTTTTACATATGGTAGGGTACATTAAAGGCTACAAATAAGCCAAATCAAAATCGTTAGAGCCGTTTTTTTATAAAAAATAATAACTGATTTTTTGGGGTTTTTTTTGCCAAAAAGGGGGTCGTTTTTCAACATTTTTCGAAACTGTTTTTCGTGCATCTATACAGGCCTACTTGACATGTCTGGTGCAAATTTATTTGAAATCGATCAAATAGTTTTCGCTCTAGCTTTGTATACATACAGACATACATACATACAGACATACAGACATACATACAGACATACATACATACATACATACAGACATACAGACATTTTGTAAAAAACACTTTTTTGGACTCAGGGGGTTCCAAAACGGATATTTCCACAAAAATCTCAACATCGATTTTTTTTGCGATCACTATACTTTCTCTATACTATAGTATAGCGAGAAAGTAAAATTTAGCGATTGCTGTACCGGCAATACATTTTCTGAATTGTGAACTGTTACCCACGACAACTTATGGTTTGTCTTCGAACGTTGAACTTGTCCAGTATAACGTGCTCTAAGCACTTGCTGACTAACACGAGAGGGGTAGTTCTCTTATAACAGTTCTGTTGGCAATCCTGCTACATCCTACTTCTTATTCTAATTGTTTAACTCCGAGCATGGAACAAAGATGCCTTTACACATCCTGTGTGGACCTGAACGATGACAATAGAATGTAGGATGTGAACGCGCATGTCATTAACTTGTGTAGTCATTAAAACAATGTCTTTATGTTTTCCACTTAAAAACAACAAATTGTCATTTGTCATTAATTGTTGGAAATACACTTTAGAAGACAAATTTAAAGGGTTAAGTGATCTGCTACGGTGAAAAGATTCACAATGGACGGAAATAAATTGAGAACGAATAGTTTTAGATTTTAAATTTTCAGAAAATGCAAAACGATTGTACGTTAAAAATGTAAAAATGAGTTTATTAGTGTACCTTCTTCTATACGTTTTCTGCCATTTTGTGTCACAAGGAAGGGACAGGTTCGAAATAAAATTGGAGTTTTTCTTTACTAAATAAATTAAAATAACTATATTTTCGATTCCTATCATTAAAAACATTAACACGTTCACTGCTAAGGACGCACATGTGAGCTTAACTATGAGAAGCGGCCGACGCAGTGTATTGCACGCCAACCCCCATATTGGGAGTTTTTTTCCATACACAATGCATTGCGTGCTACGCATGCCAACCCTGTATTGGGAGTGTTTTCAACACACAGATCATTGCGTGCTTCGCACGCCAATTTTAAGCCTTTTTGCTATGGACGCACAAGTGCGTCCGCTTTAAAATATCAGTGATTATTACGTAAAAAGGTTCAAAAATAAAAAATAAAGTAATTTCTACTCGTTTAGGCTATAAATATAACAAAAGGTACAACATTTTTTAAACTTACGTGTCCAATGTGCCTTTTGAGATCTTCTGTTTTTGGGTCTCTCATAGGGTTATCAAATCCACATAATCCAATTCTAAAAAGAAAGAAAATATTATTAATAAAATAACAGTAATAATTATATACAGTAGTATATTCCTATGCTATATACATTCGTTATACATTTTGTGTATATCAGTAGGTATTTATATGTGTGTAGCTTAATCATTTTTACCATAAAAATTCAAAGAGAGCTTTTGCCTTCAAAACAAAAATACATAAATATATTTCTATTTTGTATTTTGATGTGTATTTAAAGTTTGTTCAACTCACGTCAGCGGTTCAGCTGCGTGGTCGAATTATTACGTTTGGAAACTCTCCATTCGTTTAGTTTGAATTTTATGTGTTTCACGTTTTTTTTACAGTGGAATAAATTGTACTTGTGATTTATTTAATCGTACTCTACTAAAATACGGATTTAATAACTTTGAAACACAACTCAAAACTATAACGATACGTCTGTAGAAGCGGTCGTGAAATGTCGCGATCGGAACGACATCTGGCGAGGGCTCAAGGCGGACAAGTTTCAATAATGAATTCCAACGTAACTGTGCACAGTGTCCAGTTTGGCCAATCAGACGTTGCGACTCTCCGTTAAGTTAATAACGAAAAAAAAAAACACAAGCCGTTTTATCCAAGGCAAACCGCTTCCAGTTCCAACTTTCTCGGTTTATTTATTATTACTTTACTTGCTCGGCCGACAATTACTCGGGCAAAACTTTTATCTGATTTCGTGTAACTAGGGTGGGTCTCCAACACCGAACTTATATTGTGTACATCATACTGTTATAATACAAACTTAAGCTGAGTGTTGTTAAAAAATTTTCATGAGAAAGATGAGGCATTGCAGTGAGCCTTATGGTGAGACCTAAGGTCGAGAGCAGTAAATGAGCACCGATCATGGTTCCCCGAACACGTTTTCGGGTGTCATTAAAAACTTTATATACAGAGTGTTTGTTCATAAAGTCCCTTTAACACCCGTCATTATTTTTGTTACTGAAAATAAGTTAACAAAACTTTGTATATGTCTTGTGTTGCATAACAGGACAAATGTTTTGACATATCTGACACCCTCTATGATTTTTGAGGTGCTCAGGCCCGGTGACGTCTCCACAGCGCCGAGAGCAAATTAGTCTCCTCAGCGCCGAGGCCATAAATTATCAAAGGGTCTGCTCAGTGATGCAGAAGTGACGAGGGTTAATATCTTCAATGCCGGGCTCAATGAGTTAAATCGGTGAAGGAGTAAATATTTGTCATATTTTTATTAAACTAAAAAAACAATGTTACTTTAGAATTCGAGGAGTATTAGGTTAGGTTAAGTTAGGTTAGGTTAGGTTAGGTAATGTCCAGAAAGCCGCTTTTTATATTACTGTACTTGATTTGTAATGTTGAACCAAATATTTCTAGTAATATATAAATGGCTCTACATAGTCATTCAAGATTAACTGCGAGTATCTCAAAAGTACGAGATAAAAATACATAAAAAGTACATAAATTCATTATGTTACTTTAGAATTCGAGGCGTATCATGTCTGCAATAAAATGTATGCAAAATTTGCGTAATTCCAGTGCTGATCATCTACTGTGCTCAGTTAGGCGTACGCCATTACCACGGTTCGTTGCTCTTGTGAATTCCAATTCGGCTGTCAAAACTGTCAGATTATGACATTTAGCCCGCTCGCCGCTGTGGAGACGCGGCGCTCTGGAGACGTATTCCTTAGGCTCGCCCCCAAGAGGGGTTAAAAATTTCAAAAAATAAAGGTAGGTCATGTAATACACCGTTGAAAAGCATATTAAAAGAGAAACACTGTGGCGCAAACTAGAGCTTAATATCTTCCTTCGTTTCAAAGTTATGAGCAAAGTTCTGGAAAATAACATACAACCTATGTATTCCTAATATTAAAGAATTAATAACCTGCTTTGATGTTATCATAACAACATAATTTTCCAGAACTTTGATCGTCCATTACTTTGAAACGAAGCAAGATACTAAGCTCTAGTTTGCGCCATTCTGTTTCTCTTTTAATAAGCTTTTCAAAGGTGTATTACATGATCTACCTTTATATTTGACATTTTTAACTCCCCTACCACTCTCAAGCCCCGCAAAATCGTAAAGGGTCAGATATGTCAAACAATTTTTCCTGTTATGCAACACAAGATATATACAATGTTTTGTTAACTTATTTTCAATAACAAAAATAATGACGGGGGTTAAAGGGACTTTATGAACACTGTGTATATATGTGTTCGCACTCTAACGGAAGTATTTTAAGTCATATTTGGTCCAAATTTGGCACACACGTTAGTCTTCTAAAGCTACGCGCCCACTGGGTCGGTACGGTCGGTACGGTCGTCACGGCCGTCACGGCATTTTTTAGAGGGGGTGCGCGCACTGGATCGGGCGTTCCGCCGTTCAGGCGTACCGCACTGTCCTCCATGCGCCTTCCACCAAAACAGAAGTCAGTTTGGGAGAGGATCTGTTGAAAGATGGATGTGGAGGAGGAAATTGCGGTAGTGAGTGCGTTTTTGATAGAAGAAGAGGAGAATGTTAAAATAAGAAAAAGGAGGTTTTGGATTCATAACATTAACAGAAAAAGTTTGATTCGTGGTGAATTTCACACTTTGTTCCCGGACCTTGTGGAAGATGACCTTAAGTGTTTTTGAGTACTTCAGGATGACTCACGACAAGTTTGAAACACTATTACTGATGATGGAAGCAGAATTATATAGGGAAGAAACTAATTTTCGTCATTCAGTGAGAGCAGATTGCGTAGAACGCTGAAAATGCCATACCGACCGTCCCGAACGCCCGAAGTGTGCGCGCACTAGATCGGTCGGGTGGATCCGCCGTCACGGAAATGTCCTACAGTTCGTAACTCTAGACTTTCTATCGGACATGCCGAAGGTGCGGAACGCCGTTGACGGCCGTGACGACGCAGTGGGCGCATGCTCATTTAATTCAATGCTTTGAACTTTTAAAAAATCCCGTACCGACCGTACTGACTGTCCGTGACGACCCAGTGGGCGCGCAGCTTAAGTCGCTCGGACGAGTTCGTTAGCCAAAAAATTCAAAAACCGAAGGACTTTTTTGACCGAAAGTAAAGGTTTTTCGTGAGTTTTCGTACCAGAATGACATTTTTGGGGGTTTTATCTAAGAAAATTAATATAGGAGATTATTCTGCACATTTAGTTTTTTTTTAACGAGACCTTATAGCTCGTCTGGTTCTCTCAAAACCCACCAAAACGTAAAATACCATAAAAATACCGGGGATTTTACCGTAGGGCAGCTTCTTTTCCAAATTTGGAGTTTGTTCAAATTCACACGTTGGTTATTTAAGTGGCTCGGATGAATTTGTTAGCAAAAAAAAAAAAAAAAAAAAAAAATAAAAAAATAAAAAAAAAAAAAATAAATAAAAAAAAAAAAATCGGAGCACTTTTTTGACCAAAAGTAAATTGTTTTTTTAGATTTGTCGTACCAGAATGACATTTTTGGAGATTTTATCCAAGAAAATAAATATACGAGATTATTGTGCACATTATAGCTCGCGGTTCTCTCAAAATCGATCAAAACGTAAAATGCCATAAAGTACCCGGTACAAATCCACGAGGGGGATTTACCGTGGAGCAGCTTCGGTTTCGAGGCCGAGAAGACCGGGATGCGAGCGAAGCGACGCGTGAGCCGGGGCTGGAGGATAAAGTGCAAACCAATTCTACTAACATATTTCGTACACGCTTTCGTCAATATATTCAGTGCCTTCGTGAGTAGACCAATTTCCCAAATGGTTGACGCTCTAAAACATTTAACTTAATTTTGGAAATTCGCGTAACACATGTCACATGTTCAGCTGCGTGTGGTCGAACTGTAGCTTTTCTTGTTGTTTGATTTCGATGAAATTTTTAAAATGGCTCACATTTGAATTCAAAACGTATAGATAGAGTAACATTGTAATGTTAGAGTTTGAAAGTCCTTTAAATCGGGAGGGGGTATTTCGGCCAATGTGCTTTAAGTCATTTTGTAACCGTGCATTTATTAATGAATGCTGAGACCTGAGGTCAGTAGTAGTCAATGAGCACCGATACTCATCCCCAGAACACGATTTGGGGTGTCATTAAAAAGATTTTACATTCAATTTGGACCAAATTCGGGACACGCCTTGCTTTTCTAAGTCGCTTTTACGAGTTCGTTAGCCAAAATATCAAACAACCTGAATCACATTTGTTGACAGGAATTAAATTTCTTTTTAGATTTTACATACAAGTATGACAATTTTTTGGGTTTATATCTAAATAAATAAATATATGAGATTATGTGTGCAGACATTTTGTTTTTTTACACGACCTTTTAGCCCGCCTGGTTCCCCTGAAATCGAACAAAAGTTCAAGTACCATTACAGTGCACGGTTCAAAATCACGCGGGGGAGGTCATCTTCTGATCCGAGGCGGAAATATACACGGTCGATATGCCAACCAACAGCAAAACAGCGCGTGAGCCGGGGCTGGTGGGTGAGGTAAAACAAATTCTACTAATATATTTCGTACAAGCAGGCAGCAATACAGCGTCTTCGTAAGTGGACCAATTTCCCAAATAGTGGGTCGATACCCAAAAACATATAAATTTAATTCTGGAAATTCGTTCAACTCACGTCAGCGGTTCAGCTGCGTGATCGAATTATTCCTCTATTCTATGGCTTATTGTCAGTAGATCTGTACTAATCCACTTTTATTTTCTTCCCGGTTATTGACAACAAAATAATTATTTTGTGTTACACGTTAGGCCTAAATATAATTATCAACTTGTATCTTATTCTATTTGGCGAAATAAATTACTGTTAATTAAACTTTAAATTAACAATTAAAATAAATTAAAAAGTAAATGTGTGCGGTCGTGGGACAAGGCCGGGAACGAAGTTCATTAGGTATTTTCTTCAATCTTTTACCAGCCTTAACGCCAACATAAACGCATAATTTTAATCTTTCAATTGCCGTTTATTATTAGTTTGTTTTTTATACAAAAATTTACTGTTTCCATACGTTTAATGTTATTATAATAAAAGAGTAGAATTAATTATAACATCAAAGCTAAGATGGTAAACACAGTTAAATGTCCATTCATTGTAAGTACATTCAGTAAACATAAAATTTTTATCGTCAAGGCCTAACCTAAAATTGTTGTGTGTATGTTGACGTTATGGCAAGTAAAATAAAACACAATAATTTTAGGTTATGCCTAGATGATGAACCAACATGTTATGTTTATTGAACGTATTTCAGCGCTTGACGATAATATCTAACCTACGCCGGACGGAACCGATCGTCTCTTAATTTAAATTGATGAACCAAAACACATGTTTCTTGAATTTATTTACATTCGTCGCATCAGCAACCAATTAATAACACTAATTTTCACTACGCATTACATTTTATGCAACCAGCGTTAAGGAAGTTCGTTCCAAAATTAGTTTGCCTAATATTTGTTGTATAGTTTTGTTTAGAAGAGTTATTGTTTCAATAAACCATTCGAGCGGTCTAGATGCAACCAAGACTTGACACTACAAAAGAAAGTATCGTAGGTTATTCCAGTGCTTGGCTCGATCGATCACACTTCAACCAAAGCAGGAATTTCTCTTCACAAAGACGTTTCCGGTCAGTCGAGTTGTTCGGGCTTATAAGGAAATGCAATACTTCCGGTCAGGTTAAGACTTTGCACTTCTCAAACGATCGAAGTTGAATATGAAATCAAAACAATCGAATCCTGCCGCAAGATTGTTCTAAGCGAAAATAAAAAAATGATAAGAAATTCATTGAAATAACTGAAAGTATGTTTTAGCGAATTTTCGTAGGGGGAGGAGCTATTGCAGTGACTCTTATGGTTAGACCTAAGGTCGGGAGTGCCATGGTCACCAGAACACGTTTTGGGGTGTCATTAAAAATGTTATATAAAGGCTATTTTTATTTATTTTGTATTTATTTATTTCTATTCCCCACAGAACTATACAAAAAACGACATAATAATAATTATACAACATAAGAACTTAATAAGAAATTTAAAAACAACTAAAAAGTCATCTTTATTCGAAAAAATTTAAATAAACTTATAAAATTCTATGTATCAAAATTCTAAATTGTAAATTTAAAGTAAATATGTAATATTTATGTAATCTATATATATATAAATGAATTGCTGTTCGTTAGTCTCGCTAAAACTCGAGAACGGCTGGACCGATTTGGCTAATTTTGGTCTTCATTAAAATGTTTGCAGTAGTTCATAGAAGGTTTATACGTCAAGAAAAGTTTGAAAAGTTTCCCGAAAAAGTTTCAAATTTGGAAGAAACTCAACAGCCTTTACTGTATGAACTCAAAACCATAGCTTACAAAAACAGCTGTTCGTATAAAAAGCTTAGCAACACTTTATGTTTGTTTACAATCATTACCATAGCAACATTACTTAGCAAATTTATAATCACTTTAAAACTCTTCAAAACTAACAGCTTTTTAAGGTTAGATTGAGAAACTATAAACAAACACAAGGAAAAATCCACGAAAAATGCTTACGGAATTATAATTCAACTCAAACATTGGTTATTAAATATCTATATAGGCCTACTTAGATATATGATGTTTAAAATATTGTTTATATAAAATATATCATAACTATGAATTTTTTAATACTTTTCAAAACATATTTTCGCTATCAATAATAATAATAACAAACAAATTATTTGACACCATGCATAACCATAAACATACACGAGTTTAAACGTATTATATTGAAAACTAAACAAACAATCTGAATTAAACTAAATGCCATTAAAATATCACATTCGTAGCTTTATTTTGATATATAATTACATATTTAAATACTAAACAATATCTTATACTAATTAGGCCTATACATTTAAAATTACAAACTCTATTTGAACCAGTTTGTTACATCCTAAATTAACGCGGATGTTACAAAGTGATTCAAATATCCTTTCTACGACCCCCAGCTAATTTAAACCCTCGCTAAGAAAGGGTTAAAAGAAATTAGAAATTTTAGGGCGG
>JAGFPH010000451.1:127284-140831 GCA_018207615.1 Philaenus spumarius
GTGTTAACTAAAGAAATAGGAGATTATTCTGCAAATTTTGTTTTCTACACGATCTTATAGTCAGGTTTCAGAGTGGTTCAAAGTGTAAAAATACCATAAAAGTACCCGGTTCAAATCCTTGTGGGGATTTTACCGTTGGACAACTTCTGAGCCGAGGACGAAGGCCGGGATTCAAACTCACGAAACGATTTGTTCATTGCGAGCGAAGCGAAGCATTTGATCATTCGAGGCTGCAAGGTCGTAGTACAAAGTCTGAGAGCTAGTTTATCGGCAGCTGCGAGCGGAACGAAGCAGCGCGTGTAGCGGGGCTGGATGCTGAGGTACAACAAGACTCATAGCTAGTTGTCTTTATCTGTCAGTTCTTATCTTTGTTCCTCACGCAACCAGCTGTCACACATGCAATAATGGTCAGCTATCTTGATGAAATGATATTTTTCTGTTGTAATTGAACGAACAGCAGCACTATGAGTTGCTTTCGTTTATAAGTGAACACCTTTACGTGTACGCCTGAGCAAGCGGGAGGATGGTAAAGTGTTAATCAGATTGTTAGGAGTACAAACAACATAAATATTATTTGGTAGCGAGACAGTTGTACTCTAGGTAGAGAAAAGTGCACCCGAAATCAATATAACAGGTTACAAATAATACATATAAATAACGTTTGACCTTCTACAAAGAAAGAAGTAACGTATTTTAAATAATATTTAGCTTTAAATGTATTCTTTTAAGTATTATATCAGCTTAGAAGTTCTTTATCGCCACTTAAGATGCAAAACTTCATAACCCACAATTTTGCCAAAGTTGAGTTTTTTTTGCATAACAGGGTTTGCACAGTCGTTCTATACCTTCATACTTAATTTCATGCAAATCTGATAATTATTTCCTGATCTAAACGTGTTTTTGTATTGACTCAACAAATCTTAGATTCTATGTCGGGCACCATAAACCTCTCACGAATACAAATTATGCACATTCAAACTTAAGAACAACCAAGCAAACTTCCTATAACCACTCCTAGATGGTGCTGATGAAGGTACATTTACTTGTACATGTAATACTTGTAGAAATAGTAAAGTAACTAAATTTATCAGTTGTGTTTAAGGCAAGCCTTAGCCGAGTGGATAACGCGGGATCTTTCTGATCAGAAGATCCTGGGTTCGAATCTCGGCTAGAGACCAGGTAGCTTTTCATATCTGTGGTTTGAGGGTAGGAGGGCGGAAGTAAACCAAACGGTGGTTGCCTCGCTTACAAGCTGACGGGATATGATTGGTTACCAGATCTCCGGCTTGCATAATTTTTTGCAACAGTATTTATATATGTTATTTAAAAAAAAAACATGAATGGACATAAACAACACAAAATTGACAATGTTTATCGATTGCAACCCTCTATCTTATAAATACTAGTGAATAAATATTTAAACTAAATTATAACATTAAACTGCAAAGTTTTTGCTTATTCCTCGCAATAAAGGTTACAAGGTTTTGCATCTTAAGTGACGTTATATTCTCGTCAGCCCTAAACACTCGAGTAGAAACACAAATTATCCAAATTCGAACTGCCCTAACTTTTAAAATGACATATTCAGAATAGTTGTCTGATCATTAACTCTAGTAGTCTTGTTACGTGGCTCTTATGGAAGTTGAAATACCAAGATGGTCGCTGGTTCTGCAAGTTTGTCTACACACCCCGAGCCGAAGATGTTTTTATTAGATTGCTGACTATTGTCTTAGCGCGCCAGACAAAGGTTTCCTCAAAACGTATTTCCTATTGGTTTCGTAAAGATCGTTCAATCTACATTAATATTCAGTACACAGTGTTTTAAAGACAGTAGAATGGATATTTAAATGTAACCCTTTGTTTGGCGCGGCCTGCCAGCACCTGCGCAGTGTCACACTTGAATTACTCGAAAGACCTTCGGCAGGTACTTTCTAAGAATTAGTTCCTGATAGTTTATTCCCGATCGTAATTCGATAAACGAGAACGATCTGTTATATTCTAGTTGTAAGTCGATACAAAGTGTGATCAAGGTTTTTGTTTTTAAGTCGGGAAATGTAACGGGGACTCGATCTGTCGGATCGCGTACACGCTGTGTGCCTTCCTTTACAAACACTAGTACCTGGGCGACCGAACATGGATCAGTATTTTTTTTTAATAATTGTTTTTTAGGAAAATGTATGTAAATACGAATCGCATACTGAATAAATATGAATATTTTTCAATCTTACGTACATATGAACTGTTTATTTAATTTGATATTAATTTGAAGTCACAAGACGGACCTACAAGGTAATTAATATATTATGTTTTTAAAAAAAAAATAATAATAAAAAAAAACATGAGTGTAATTAGTTCTAACATTTTAGATTTTTTGCAGGTATAAAACCTAGCGCATTCGAATCCCGCCATCCAAAAACCTCTATAGGTACATGTAGGTTATGTAACCTATCCAACAAATAGGCTACATTTGATATTGTTTATGTACTTTAGAAATAACGAATAATAATTATAATCATTAGATCATTTATATTATGCGCATTTTCCCGAGTTTATGCACATTTTTACAGACATAACTCCTAGCGCATTCGATTCCTGACGTCAAAAAACCCCTATATGCAAATTTTCATCAAAATCGTTAGAGCCGTTAGCGAGATCCCTGAAATAAATTCATAAATTTATAAACAAATATCCAAGAATTGCTTGTTTAATAAGATCATAAGATTTAGTTAATTTTATATAGTTACCTTATTTTCCGCTAAAGAGCAGGACCTCCTAGACAAGCTTTTTAACAATTTCTATTCAACATTGACGTTTAATTGGTTTTCTGCTAGAGAACAGCACCTCATGGATCACTTTTGAAATATTATAGTTCAAACTATCGGCTACAATGTTACTGTATTTAGTTCATTTTATAGTTACTTTGTTTTCCGCTAAAGGCCGGCACCTCCTGGATCACCTTTTTATGCGCAATTTTCCGAGTTTATGCGCATTTTTGCAGACATAAGATGGTAATGTCTAGTAAGATGGTAATAATTCTAGTAATATATAAGTGGCTCTACATAGTAGTTCAAGATTCACTGCGAGCATCTTAAAAGTACGAGATAAAATTACATAAATTAATTATGTTACTTTTGAATTCGAAGCATAACACGCCATTACCACGGTTCGTTGCTTTTGTGAATTTCAATTCGGCTGTCAAAACTGTCAGATTATGCCAGGTAGCCCGCTTGGCGATGCGCTGTGGAGAAGGATTCCTCCTGACCTTAGGTCCCTCCATAATAGTCACTGCAATAGCTCAACTTTCCTATGGAAATTCGACGATAAACTTTGAATACGTACTAGTGAATTGTTCTAGTCCAGAGTGGTATAAGATTATTGCCTGATTGGTCATATTTTATAACAACAAATTATTATATTCGTTCCTGCATTTCTTATTCCTAACTACACTTCATGCTTGTACAACAAAGGTGTTGTAAACAATTTAAACTCCTCTCTCGAATTGAAATTTATCAAACATGTTTCAGTCAGTTTTTGCCACACTTTTGAAATAATTGCAGCGGGTAATTCGTCGGCACATCTTCAGAGCTTTGTAAGTTTCTGCTGTCACCATAGTCAAGTGTTTTTTTTAACATCATACATAAAACAAGAAAACGCATGACTTACCAACAGAAAAACGCGTACATTAAAAAAACAACAACTTGATGGTCGTGACAGCAGAAACTTTATAAAAAGTTCTCACATTGCCGGCGCATTACTTGTGGTAAACCGTCAACATTGTATATAGTGAAGAAAAGTAAATATACAAAATGACGGGGCGTACTGGTTGTGTCTCATTTTCAGTGATTACATGAAAATCATATGAAAGTGTTATTGGATTCAATCAAATGAATGCCTAAGCGATTCCTATAACATCCTGCTTTTATGTTATAGAAATCTATGCTGTTTTAGTATTAGATTTGTTAAGTTTAATAATTTCCAAACTCTATTTAAAACTAGTGAACCCAGTAATGCATCGCTATTGCTTGTTTTTATTTGAAGGGTAGTTATTACCCCCCCCCCCTCTATCCCTTTTTGACTTAAGTAATAAAATTGCAATTTTTTTTATATCAATTAAAAATAATATTCAATCATTTTAGCTTTATAGTTTGTAGGAATTTAGCGCAATTTATTTTTATTGCAGGCTATAGGGGTAGCTACCCCATTTAAACTTTTTCGTTTCTAGTGATCATATTCTCTAAAAAATCTTGCTACTTATATGTGTAAAATATAAAAATTTTAGTGAAATTAGTTGAGTAGTGAGAATATAGAAAAAGTAAGTGGATTACTATTTAATTGTGAGGGTAGTTATACCATTTCATCCCTCTGACTTAAGTAATACAATTGCAAACAGTTTTGTATATCCCTAAAAAATAGTATTCCATAATTTTAAATTTATAGCTTGTAGGAAGTTAGTTTAATTTATATTTATTGCATAGGGGTAGCAAACCCATTTCATCCCCTTAGACTGTAGTAACTGTAACTTCTAAAAACTCCTGCCAAAGATATGTACGAATTGTGAAATGTTTAGCGAAATTGGTAGAACAGTTTTTGAGTCAATAGAGATCAAAGATTCATTTTTCTATGTAGTTATTGTCGTTTGGATACAGTTACAAGGTTATTTTGGTTTTTGGATAAACCATATTTTCAATTGAACAAATATAATGTGTTTACCAATAAAGTAGGCCTACTATTGTTATACAAATAATTGGTGTGATATTTTATTTTACATGTACAAATTTACATTTATTTCCTTAGATAAACCCCAATAAAAATTCATTTTAGTACGAAAATCTAAAAAAAAACCTTTACTTCCGATCAAAGAAAGTGCTACAGGTTGTTCGATTTTGTTGGCTAACGAATTCGTCTGAGCCGCTTAGAAAATAAACGTGTCTACAATTTTTAATGACACCCCAAAACTTGTTCTGGGCACCATGATCTATGCTCATCCTCAGGTCTCACCGTAAGAGTCACCGCAATAGCTCATCTTTCCTGTGGAAATAGGCTAATAACGATTTTGATTTTATTCATAAATAGGGGATACAATTGCGTGCTCCGCACGCTAACCCCGTTGTAACCTTCTATACAAATAATCATGTTATGTTTTCTTTATAATGAAGGTGTAGGATTAATAATAACCCCAAAGCTAAGATGGTAAATAATGTTAAATGTTCCAATCAAATTATTTCATATATTTCATAACAGCAGTTATAATAAAGTTTAAAAGAACCATCAAGGCTCAGGTCTACACTTTAATAAAAACCTAACCTAAAAGTTAGAAATACAAATAGTTGCTAAGCGTGAAATCAGGTGTTAATGGAAATATTAGAGCACACAGCTGTTTTATATGTTATTTTGTTCAATTGGTTGCTATGGTAATTCATTAGTCCAGGTCTGACCTAAGAATTTTTCCGACTAAATTTAGAAAATATTTGAGTAAAAAATGTTTTTATCAATATGAATTATAGCCTATGTTACTCGGGGATAGTGTAGCTTTTTATTAGTAAAATTATTTTTTCAATCGGTTCAGTAGTTCCAGAGATTACCCCCTACATACAAACAAACAAATTTTACCTCTTTATAATATTAGTATAGATAACAGAGCTTACCTAATTCACCATGATTCTCACAAATGTTTTCGAGTGATAAGGAAGTCTAATTTGGCTACCACATTTAACCGGTCAACTTTTATTTTCATTCTAAATCTATGTAGAAGCTTTTGTAACTATCGGACGATGGCGGTTTTGTATACTAGCATATAAACATGCATTCCCGTTTCGGGCTTATTATACGCCATTTGTTTGAAATAATATTTATTATATTTGAAGTTGTCAGTAAGATTGATTTATCGACGCATTGAAGAAGGAACTGTGGTTAGTATAAGATCGGCCGTGATTGGCAGCTGGTTCTGGACGTATAACAAAAGGGCAGTGTCTAGCGTATCTATTTATTACATCGAAATGGGATACTCTTTGTAAATAAGACTGCCAATCCGAATGGATGTTTATGAACGCCATTAAATGATTAATTAACTTAAATTCGTTAGTTTTGTTTCAAACATCAATAAATCTTCTCTGTTTGAATGCTTAAAACAACAGCAACAAATAATAGATGTTCTTTTGGGTAAGTAGACGTTTGACGCAGCTACATGTTTTATTTGTTTCAAAGGTAATATTCGACCACGCAGATGTCAACTGGCACTGAGGAGAGTTGAGCGAATTTCCAGTAATAAGTTTGTATGTTCGAGGGTTTCGACCAACTATTTGGGAAATGTGTCTACTCACGAAGGCTCCGAATAGCTGCCTGCGTGTGCAAAATATTTTAGTAGAATTTGTTTCCATCTCAGCCTCCAGCTTGTTCCGCTCGCTTTTTCGTCCTTGCCGCCTCGGATTATGGTCCCCTTCGTTAAAATTTAGAAGGGGATTTTACGGTATTTTAAGATTTGATAGATTTTGGGACAACCAGACAGGCTATAAGGTCGTGTACAAAAAAATGTGCAGAATAATTTCAGATAAATTTATCTGTTTTCAGATAAAGTCCCAGAACAGTACGGTATCATTTTTTTATATTATTTTATTTAGACATTAACAAATACAATTTTTAACAAAGAAATAGTCGAGTTTTGATTACCAACGTTTAAATCTAGCAAGATTAACAATATTGCATCACTATGTCCTCTACATGAAGTGTTCGTTTGATGAATTCTGTATTATGCTGACTATTCAGGCAACTCGAAAGGTTTTAGTCTTTTGAGTCTTCTTATGTTTCCCTCTTGAAGAAGTAGTTTAGCAGCTTCAAAGTTTGGGTGTTGATGGAGCCTCTCCTGAAGTTTTTTGGCACACTTCTAAATAATAATGGTTTAGGTACGAATAATTAAAAAAAAAAAACTGTTACTTCTAGTAGAAAAACGTGTTTTCGGTTGTTAAATTTTTTGACTAACGAACTCGTTCGAGCGACTTAAGCCTCGTCCACACTTGCAGACTGTGTATGCAGACAATCGGCCGACTGTCTGCCGACTACCTGCAGACTGTCTGCCGACAAAGTTTGTGATTCGAGTCTCCGTCTTGTTTTGCGTCCACACTAGAAAGCCAGTGTTTGACGACATGGTGACTGAAGAGGACGTGGTTTTAGCTTGTGCGTGCTTTATCTTTCTAAATCATGTGGCTGATTTACCAAGGAATAGGCGATGGTGGACCCGCAAGTTTCTCGAAGAAGGTTCCTATTATGGCCACAATTTGTTATCTGACCTCCGATCAGAAGATGGTGCAGGTTTTCGGAACTTCACGAGGATGACACCTAACATTTTGAAATTCTGTTAGGATTCGTTTGGCCAAAGATATAAAAGAAATGTACGCGATTCAGAGCTTCGATTTTAGCAACGTTGAGGCTTGCTGTAACGTTGAGATACCTAGCAAGTGGTGATTCATTTACCAGTTTACAATACACCTTCAAAATATCCAAACTGATAATTTCACGGATAATTCGATTGTATTTACAAATTTATTAAATCAAAATACACGCATATATGAGTCACTTATTAAAGTTAAAATAAAATTATACCTAAATGGTAAATGGTATTTCGGTAAAAAAAAAACTACGATCACTTCATAAATAAGAACATTAATGGAAAGTAAATCTAAACTAATAAACTAATACATAGGTATTAGTTTAATATACATTCAACACTATTTATTTATAAATAGTAGTATTATAGTGTAGCTTTGGTTGTATCCAGTCTCTTGTCTACAGACATGTCCACACATGCAGACTCGAAACAAAACATCTATATATTATCTGCGTGTTTCCCGTTCGTTTGGGAAACAGAAAACATTGTTTTTTTGTGTCCAGAAACACATAGATAGTCGGCCGATTATCGGCGGACAGTCGTCAGATTAGCTGAAGACGTCTCCGGAGACAAGAGAAAACACCGGAGAGACAGTCGGCCGACAATGTTTCCGCAGACTAGTCTGCAAGTGTGGACGGGGCTTTAGGAAACCAACGTGTGTGCAAATTTGGACCAAATCGGACGTAAAGTGCGGCTGCTAGAGTGCGAACACATATATACATAAGTATATAATATATGGAGTTTTTAACGACAGCCGAACACGTGTCCTGGGGACCAGGATTGGTGCTCATTAACTACTCCAGACCTTAGGTCTCACCATAAGAGTCACTGTAACATGATGACCTACTTAATTTTGCTAATAATTCCGAAAACACGAATTTCCTTATTTACTTGGTATAGAGATAGTTGTTCCACTGGAGTATTGTCGCGTCATAATGGCTATTACAGATTAAAAGTCGTATTATTTAAAACGATAAACTGACCGCACCGATTTAACTAAATACGTACAACCATTATAACAGATTGCGTAATTCAAGAGTGTGTTAGTGCGCACACTCAGTCTCTGAGTCAAGGGGACAAACTCGGACTAACCCTGCCGTTCTACGGGAACAGGTTGGACGAGTTCAGATGGTTAATTGAAAATGCATGTCGGACTTCTTTTCGCGTGCAACAAGTCTGCTCTATATATCTTTCTGTACGTTTTAACAGGGTCCGTAATTAAGACAAACCGGGGAGTACACTAAGTCAGGTAGACGTGAGTATATATATATATACATATATTGTATATATAAGAGGCTTGGTCTTGACTGAGTTACTGACTAACATAGAGTCTACACGGAGCGAAGACTTAAGATATAAATACGAAAATGTAAAGGTATATTTTTATGGGGTCGTAGACGCATACTAAGAAAGGATTTTGCGAACAAATTTTTTTTAAAGCGTAAACATAGTTGTTTGGATCAAAAAGTTAGCAACACATGTTTGTTTACATTCATTACCATATAGCAACCAACTTTGCAAATTTAGAATCAGTTTATTCCTATTTACAACCAACATATTTTTTTGGATTAGATTAACAAACTAAAAGCAGACACAAACAGAAATCTGCGAAAAATGCTTACTGTATTATAATTCAATTCAGTCATATGTTGTTACATATTATAAACATACAGCTGATTTGGATCGAAAACTTATCGTAATTTTACGTTAGGCTTGCAATGAAACAAAAGAAGTGTATTTGCAACGAATTTGGCAGATTTATAATCAGGTAATTATTCTTCACAACTAACAGTTTTTTTTTAGATTAGATAAAACAAACAAAGGGCTTACTGTACATAAGTCAACTGGGGATATTCAGAGAAGGAAAAAGAGTGTGGAGGTAGCACTCAGAGTGCCAAGAAGGGCGCTGCTGAAAGTAGTAAAGGGCTACAGAACGATATCCACTGTGGCTCTGCCGGTGATTGCGGGGGTGATGCCAATGTATCTGGTAATTAGGATGAAGATGCAATTACACGAGGATAAGGTAAGAGGGTGCAAGAGAGAGAGGAGACGAAGAGGGACATATGGAGAGAAGTGATGGAGGTATGGCAAGATCGATGGGAGAATGAAGAAAAGGGAGAAGAGACCAGGCTGTATTGGGAAAGAGTAGAAGACAGAATGAAAAATCAGTGGATACAGTTGGACCACTATACCACGCAAGGAGTCTCTGGCCATGGAAATTTTAGATTTAAACTATATAAGTTCAGATTGATAGAGTCGGAAAGTTGTGAGGACTGTGGAGAAGTGGACACTGCATATCATGCACTGTATGAATGCAATAAATATAAGGAAGTGAGGAGAAAGTTGGAGGTGGAATGTGAGAGAATTGGAGTAGAGTATGGGAGAAAACAAAGAATGTGTCAAACTTTTCAAAGAAATATGCAAGACCGTAGGAAATGGAAGGGAAAACAGAAAGATAACACACGGACGAAATGAAAAAAAAAAAATAAATAAAAAAATAGGAAGCCCGATGATTCCTATAATGGGATGAGGGGATGCTTGTTTGGATGAAATTGACAACTGGACACCGAGAGTGTATGGTAATGAAATAAAAAATGAATAAGGAATTTTAGGAGAACAAAGTATAAAGTCGAAGGCCTGATCTAGGACTTGATCATCAGGAGTGGCGGAGGGCCTCGTGGAGGTCTCCCCAAACAAGTGTATATAAGTCAAACATCTGGTGATACGTATTATATTGTTTCCTTTAGTTGGTAAAATAAAAATTTCTCTGTTGTCTTGTTTATTTAAATATTAATGGTGAAATTACAAATCATAACGCAAATAGAATTATTAGGGATGGTCGTGTCTATCATTAGCTATGTATAGGCCACCGCTCAATCGTCTTTTCCGTGAAACTATTAGAGTATACAATAATCTGTTTGCATTGGCTTCTCCACGAGTCACCAATAGGGGTTAGTGAACGAAGCGAGCAAGTGCTGAGGCCCTTGTACTGAATTTATAAGCGGACTGATTTACTGACACAGAACCAATGTAGAGCCGAAACTACTTGAAATAAAACAACGAACATTTTGAAGACTAGGGGAGACCCCTGTGTGCTCCCCACGCCAACCCCCGATGGAACCTCCTAAAAACATATGTTATGTTTTATTTATAATAAAGGTGTAGGATTAATAATAACCTCAAAACTAAGATGGTAAATCATGTTAAATGTTCAAATCAATTTATTTCATATATTTTATAACAACAGTTGTAATAAAGGTTAAAAGAACCAGTAAGGCTCAGGTCAAAAACCTAACCAAAAAGTTACTCACTATCAATTACCGTTTATTATCAATAAATAGGTCTACTATATGTCTCATTTATTTTTAATTAGGATGTAACATAGTTTTTTCTTATTTTCAATTTCCTTAACGCAAGTTTTTATTGGTTTGTGCGTGTTGAAAGATGTGTTGGCTCAGTGTAGGCCTAACTTAAAATATAATTTTGTACTAAAAGCTGGACATCCGAATCAACTGTATTGTTTGTTATTTCAAAATCATTATTTACTTCCACGAAAGCAGCTGGATTAGTTTGTTTCTTATTATAAAATCTGTTTTTGTATAGAAATGTTTTTATAGCATTCTGAATACTATAAACATCATAATTACATCCACGAAAGCGGCTTGATTAGTTTGTTTCTTATTATAAGCAGCTGTTTTGTATAGAAATGGGTTTTTAATTATTATTATAAACATAATTATTGTTATTATTATAAACATCATTATTTATATCAACGAAAGTAGCTGGATTAGTTTGTTTCTTATTTTAAACAGCTGTTTTGTATAGAGATGGTTTTTAAATTATTTTTATAAACATAATTATTATTATTACTATAAACATCATTATTTACATCCATGAAAGCAGCTGGAATAGTTTGTTTCTTATTATAAACAGCTGTTTTGTATAGCAATGGTTTTTAAATTCGTTCCATGTTAATCTTGTGGGGAAACCCCGACCTTAGAGATTAGCTCACGCCATTAAAGATATGATTTTTTGACATCTAAAACCTTATTGCAAAACTTCGAGACGAATTTTTGACAACTCGAACATTAAATTTGGTCCAGAAATATGGAAGGAGTTGCGTTCACAAAAACTGCTTGACGTATTATATATAAGGATATATTAATGTTATCATAAATGTACACTAAGTATTTTGCAAAATATTAATTTTATAGCTCCAAAATAGTGAACATTCGTTTTTTATCCCCTACCCCTACAACAGATAAAACAGCTGTTCGGATCAAAACACTAGGCCTAGCAATACACGTTTGTTGAATACATTGACATGCATTACCATAGCAACCAACTTGTTAAATTTAGAATCAGATCTTTATACAAATATTTTCCCAACACGTACTTCAAAACGTAAACACCATAGATTAATTGTATTCGTGGCCAACCAAATGTTAAAATTTAAAAAAATACGGTAACCGTATATAAAGCTGGGTTCTAACGGAGTGCTGAAATTAAGGAGAAAATTAAAATTTATGTAACTAATTTCCTAAAATCTTGTTAGTGTGTTAATACAACTTCAATATAACGAGTATCTCCTGTGGTCGAAATTCGCCCAATTTTGATGTAAATTGACAAAATTCAACGTCTTTTTCACCTTTTTAATTTATTAAAAGTATTCAAATTCTCAATTCAATTATCACGTATCTCAACAATATTACTTTCGTTTATTATCAGGGATGACAAAAATACAAAGCCTAAACAAAACTTCATAGTTCAATTACACACCAACATACGCAGCAACAAATCACACCTAAAACACATCAACAATAACATAACCTAAATCATCTGTTGATAGTTGCGTAAAGTAAATAAGTTATTTATTTGAAACTCAATTAGTTTATCAGCTGTTTAGAACCAATTATTTCCAATTAATTTAGTTGTGGCATACTGGTGCAATTTTAAAACTCGGAATGTAACCAAAATAAAAGTGTAAATCAAATATTTAGCTTCACAGTGACTTGGAACTTGAAATGACCTTTTAAATAGAAAAAAGAATCATCAAAATCGGTTGAGTATTAATACTTTAGGAAGTGAGTGAATAAAAATCGGAATTTGTTTAAATATATAGATAATCCGTATGTTTATTTATACACAAAATATTCCAATTAAGCTTAATTCTACAGCATTGTACAATCGTGTATAGCTATTGCGGTATATATTATTTAACAAAACGCTAAACTATGCCAGCTGCACGTTTACGTTACGTTTCAGCTTCGGGCATGACTAGTATCTCTCCGATATTTCTCACTTCACAAAATGCAGACAGTCAATAACACAAAATCATTCGAGTAGAAAACCTGCTTTAGATGTATCGGTATCATGCAACAAACATTGTCGGGTATTAATGCATCTGTCATGTCGAAACCAGACTTTGGTTATGAAATCATTGGACCAAGAGGTGTTCGCTAAATTGATAATGATTTGTTTTAATTTGACTTTAAATAAGCGGTCGTACGCGATTAATAGAAACATCACGATTCACGACTGACAATCAATTGAACGTGAAGTCTGTCAATCAAGAATAACTAACGTTCATAAACTCGTTTTAGATCTTGTAAGAACCGACTGAAGAACAAAATAATATAATGTGGTGTTTTATGATAAACAGTCTAGCAATAATGTTTTGAACTAAAAAGTAATAGAATGTGCTGTTTTATGATAAACAACCTAGCAATAATGTTTTGAACTAAAAAGTAATTAGCATGTGGTGTTTTATGATAAACAGCCTAGCAATAATGTTTTGAACTACAAAGTAATAGAATGTGCTGTTTTATGATAAACAGCCTAGCAATAATGTTTTGAACTACAAAGTAATAGAATGTGCTGTTTTATGATAAACAGCCTAGCAATAATGTTTTGAACAACAAAGTAATAGAATGTGGTATCTTATGATAAACATCCTAGCAATAATGTTTTGAACAACAAAATAATAGAATGTGGGGTTTATGATAAACAGTCTAGCAATAATGTTTTGAACTACAAAGTAATTAGCATGTGGTGTTTTATGATAAACAGCCTAGCAATAATGTTTTGAACAACAAAATAATAGAATGTGGGTTTTTATTATAAACAGTCTAGCAATAATGTTTTGAACTACAAAGTAATAGAATGT
>JAGFPH010000451.1:140841-175370 GCA_018207615.1 Philaenus spumarius
AATGTTTTGAACAACAAAATAATAGAATGTGGTGTTTTATGATAAACAGTCTACCAATAATGCCTTGAACAACATAATAATATAAGTGTTTTATGTTGAACTGTTTGGTAATGTGAATGGGGTTTTAATTTTATTATTATAATGGCGACAACTACAACCAACAGTCGTGACTATTTGCAGTATTCAATATACAAAATAAAATGAAACACTATATGGAATGCGCTGTTGTAAACTCCAGTTTATTATTACAATACAATAATGTATCCAAGATTAAAAATCGTGACAACATATGGTTCTATCTTTTCCATCACTTAGTTCATTACAAACTTCAAGCTTATATACGCACTAGCAAAGTGTACAAGACATTCTACCGTAATTCTAATCCAATTTCAAGGTTATGTATGTTTTCGCATATAAAATTGCGAAAGTATGGCGACGGATGGTAACTCTATGCCGCAATTGACGGGGCATATCGAGGGTTCGAGTTACATGAGGGCACAGCTGGGAGTGTTGTCTGAGAGAATTCGCTGCTGCACCAGTGTTTAAAGTCGGTTGTATGTCTGGTGTGCATCTATTTACCTAGGATAGATGAATGTATTGAACGGAGATTTAAAATAGTCTGTAGTAATGCATGACGTAATTATTAACAATAAAATTTGGAATATTTTAAGTAAGTGTGTTTATTACTTTGTAAGACTTTACATTTATTGTTTTCAATTTGATGCTTCTGGTTTGCTAGTATAAAATCGGTACGCTTAACTTTTATTGATATTATGTTAATTTTGCCATTAATATAAATATGATTTATGTTTAAAGAGGGTTGTGCCCATATTAATTATTAAATACTTTTTTTTTAACTAAAAAACTATTAAATCATAAACAATTTCTAAAAAGGTTATTTGGTACATTTAAGTAATTGATCACCAGATAAATTTCTTTCAGTTGCGTTTGATAATATTGACTGACAGATCTATTGTATGCATAGGCTAAATCAGGGGTTTTAGAGGTCATAACCCCCCCCCCCATTGAAAAAAGTTTTTCGCACTTTGTTTACATTAAAATTCGCTCTTAAGAGTGTCTTGTTTTCATCACTTATGCAAATGTCAAGCTACAATAAATTATCAATATATTGCTGACATTATCTTCGGTCGAATTGAGCACTGGCACTTTTATTTATTATTTGATATACGATGCAGCATATATTTTAGCACATATAAACATTTATCAAAAACAATAAAAATGTAAATTATTGTAGTTACCTGAAACCATCAAATCCGTCATCCGATCCATTAACTGTGAGTACTGGCGCCCGGGCGTAAGCCTTTGCCACTCTACGGTTCCTCTCTAAGACTATCACTTTGGCCCAGATTTCATCGTCTATCTGTGTCCACTTGTCCAGCACTTCCTGAATGTGGTCCTGAAATTAAAGACAAAGTTAATAATTCAGTCCTCCTTATTTTAGTAATACTTTTCAATTTCTAAAACTTGAAAATATTTGTTTGGTCACTACTAGAAACCAATGTATAAAATTAAGCCTTCGCTGGAGTGACATATTACTCTCCAAGTGGTAAAGCTGTACACTGCTAGCATTGAGTGTAATTGCAACCAATTTGGAAAATTTAGAATCAGGTATTGTTCTTTACAATTAACAGTTTTTAGAGAATATCTATAGGAAAGATGAGCTATTGCAGTGGCCCTTATGGTGAGATCAAAGGTCGCAAGTAGTAAATGAGCACTGATCATGGTCCCCAGAACATGTTTTGGGGTGTCATTAAAAGTTATATATAGTCTATTTATATGTATATATGTGTTCGCACTCTAGCGGCCGCTTTTTAAGTCCGATTTGGTTCAAATTTGGTACACATGTTGGTTGTCTACGTCGCTCGGACGTGTTCGTTAGCCAAAAAATCCAACAACCGGAAGCAAGCTTTTTGACAGGAAGTTACTATTTTTTGAGATTTGAGATTTTTCCTACCAGAATGAATTTGTTTTTGAGTTTTTTTCTACAGATATAAATGCAGGACGTTATTCTGCACATTTTGTTTTTACGCGACCTTATAGCTCGCTTGGTTCACCCAAAATCGATCAAAACGTAAAATACCATAGAAGTACCCGGTTCAAAGCCATGTGGTGGATTGTACCGTTGGGTTGGCGCAATGCAATGCATTGTGTATTAAAGATACTCCCAATACGGAGGTTGGCTTGCGAAGCACGCAATGCTTTGTGCGTTGAAGATAATCCCAATATGCGGAATGGCGTGCGAACCTTTTTAGCACCGTCGTGAATAGACCTATTTCCCAAATTGTTGGTTGTAGCCCTAAAACATAGGCCTATAAACTTAATTTTGGAAATTTGCTCAACTCACGTCAGCGGTTCAGCTGCGAGGTCGAATTATTCGGTCGTATCCTACATCAGCTTTGTATATAGGTCACATCTAAATCGTAATATATCAGCGTATACAATAATCTGTTTGCATTGGCTTCGCTATGGGTCGCCGGGTGTATATTGACATACCGCCTTCCAGACGTATTCACGATTTCGTCACAGGGAAACCGCAGGATCAATTCTCGCCGGAAATTACCTGTACGAACACACTTTACATCAGTCAATTTGCTCGACTAGAATGCATTGAATGAGAAAGGTGAAATGAATTTGTGGTTTCCATATGCAATTGAAAGGAGACCAATAACAGAGCCGTCGAGGACACGTACCAGCGTCGGTGTTTGCTGTGGTTTTGATCCGCCACGCCTCTGGCCTTCACAGCTTCGCTTCCTTCGTCGCCAGCTGCCAATTCGAAAAGATGACAACACCGGGTTGTCCGGTTTATTAATAGCAACTGTCTCATTTGTGCTCTACCTTATTACTAGCAGATATGGAAAGTACACTGTGTCGTTTATAAACTTCAAACAACAAAATGAGTCACTTTCTTCTGAAATTCCGAAGAAATACGTTTTATACCCTAGGCTCGGCAGGAGTGAAATAATATTTCAGAGTTGACTACAGCTCTCCAAACGGAAGAACTCTACACTATTAGCTTAGGGTTTGAGTAGCGCTTTATTCTTCCGGGTAGTTTAATAAACGCGGTTCACCGAAAATCCAATGTTAAGTTGCACTACCCGTATTTACAGAATATTTTGTAAAATCTATACATTTTGTTAAAAATAACTCTTTTACACATATTCAAAACACACCGATGTATTATTTATTTCTAGTATTCCTCCGTGACGAAGTTAACGTGATATCCACCAGAGTGCAGAGAAAACACTCGAGTAGGAACCGAAATTCGGGCACCAGTGAAATAATATTTCAAAGTTGACTACAGCACTCCAAACGGAAGAACTCTATATTACTAGCTTAGGGTTTGAGTAGCGCTTTATTCTTCCACTTGCAAATATAGGGCAGTTTAATAAACGCGGTTCACCCAAAATCCAATGTTAAGTTGCACTACCCGTATTTACAGGATATTTTGTAAAATCGATGCATTTTATTAAACACGGCTCTCTCACACACATTCACAACACACGGTTATATTATTTTGTTCTAGCATTCTTCACCGACGTAGTTAATGTGATAATCACCAGAGTGCAGAGCAAACACTCTAGTAGGAACAGAAATTCGGGCAGCGGTGAAATAATATTTCAGAGCTGACCTCAGATCTCCAAGCGGAAGAGCTCTACACTTTTAGCTTTGTTTTTGAGTGGCGTTTCATTCTTCCGCTTGCAAATATATGGCAGTTTCATTTGTCGTTTGTCGTTCAAAATCCAATACTAGGCCGTAGTACCGATATTTACTAGATATTTTGTAAAATCTATACATTTTATTAACACACGGATGTAGTATTTTGTTCTAGTATTCTTCACCGACGTAGTTAATGTGATAACCACCAGAGTGCAGAGCAAACAGAGCGCAGTAGGACCAGAAATTCGGCGCGAACATGCTTCCACTATAAAGCAGATATTTTTGAAATGAATAATTCAATTTTTTTTAAATTACTTCTACTTTACAGGTAGTTAAATTTTGAATGTGGTGATCATTTTACATTTTTTATGTTTGCATTATTGAAAAAGAAAAAACTGTGATTTTGAGTTAAGCAAAAGATAAAATTTGGTTAAAACAAATTTGAAAAACTAAAAACAAAACCACATTCGGACCGTCCCAACCTTTAAAATGAGATATTCAGAACAATTTTCTAATCATTAATACCCGAGTAATCTTGTTACGAGTTTAACATTGCTCTTGTAGACGTTGAATTCAAAATGGCAGTTGGGTCTGCGAGCTTTTGAATTTTCCACCGCCTATTCTATTTCGTCTATTTCTTCTTATTTTACGATCAGCTGTTACATGAAACTTCTGGTTTATATCAGTACTTGTGCAAACTAATGAAGAAGAAGAAATTATCGACGCAAAGCGTCTCGTGTATCGTGAGTTCGTACATTTTCCTCATTTTAAAGTGCTCGGTGCGTGTAAAGAAATGTTCACTTCAACAAAAGATATATTTTAAATTTCTCCCCCCCCCCCATACGTAGTATGTAGAGAAAGTATTGTTTTCGTCCTAATTTTCGAATTTGAATGTTTAGTGGAACTATATGTTTTGGTGCTCCCTGAACCCCAAAACATTGTTTAGTGAAATTATCTGTGTTGTTGCTCCCTGAACCCAAAAATATTTTTAGTGGAATTATTTGTTTTGGTGCTCCCTGAACCCAAAAAAGTTTTTTTTTGTGATGACTGTCCGTGTGTCTGTTTTAGGAGTGTACAGAGTTCCACCATACCAACGGTCCGATTTTGATGAATTATGGTATGTAGGTATGTTGTTATGTTTTGAATATCTCCAGGTATATTATTCATTTTTTCAAATTTTCTATTTTTAAGGGGTTTTACCCCCCAAAAATGGCAAAAAAAACGAGAAAAATCTAAATTTCTCAAAAACGGCTCTAACGATTTTGATCAAATTTGGCTTATTTGTAACCCTTAATGTGCAAAAAACCGCATCTTTCTACAAATTCTTGTTTAGGTAATAATAATAATTGATTTTTGGGGTTTTTTGGCAAAAAAGCTGGTTGTTTTTCAAAAATTTTCAAAACCCTTTTTCGTGCATCTATACAGGCCTAATTGACATGTTTGTCAAATTTGTTCGAAATCGATCGAATAGTTTTAATAATAATAATAATAATAATATTATAATATAATAATAGACTATGGATGTGTGTTACATGCATCTAATATTTTCCATGGTATGTCCTACTTTTGCAATTCTAAATAACCACCCCCTATGCTACTCTTGGGAAGGTATAAAGTTTCAACTGGGAGAAAGTGTGTGGCAGTTATCTGGTATAGTTTATTAAATAACTAAGGAAAATGGATTTATTCGTTTCAATGGTTCATCGATAATATACAATTGAACCAATTTCGATATCGCAGTGTCCAATTGCTGAAATCAAAATATGCTGTTTTTGTCAGGTTATAAGTCTATTTTGTACACCGTATTCGCCAACCTTGACTAGGCGATCATTGCCCTTTTTACCTCTTTCAAGCAAATGTGATTCTATCGTTATGGGTGACAGATTACGTGCATGCAATAATCTATAATTACATATCGCGTTGCCTTGTGTTACTGTGTGTTGAAGAATCTGCCAATATATTACACATGCTTTAGACCAGGGGTGGCTAAAACGATCAATGTCGAGCGGCTTTTGAAACCATTTTTACTTCAAACATGTTGAAATTTCTAAATTAATACAGATTTTAAAAATTATATACTTCATAAAAAATGCTTGATACATTAATATTTTATTGCTTTATAGTTATTTTTTTTCGAAAATCTTTGTTATAGCTTTCAACATGTTAAAGATTCGTCAAAGATTGATGAACGAATTGGTTTGTCAGAGAATCGTCAGATTTCTTTGATGGAAAATCTTTGATCAAAGAAATTCGACTATTATTTGAAAGCGTAATATGAACCTTAGAGATGTATCTTAATATTTGGGATTGATTCACTGTAAGTTTGGTAAGTCTAAACATCGATCTGATCTAACCGATGAACGTTTAAGTGAAACTCACGCGTAGAGGGCTTGGCATTATCAGTAAAATTTCAAACAATTAACAGCGAAAAAGAACACTCGATAAAGCACTTGTGTAATTTAACAATAATGTTATTTGTTGAATAGACTTTATCGCTTTATGTTTATTTTATAAATGTTTCTTCAATTTTTACTTTACTTTCTCCTCCCTATACGTAGTGTATATATGGAGAAAGTATTGTTTTCGTAAAATTTTCGAATTTGAATTTTTAATGGAACTATCTGTTTCGGTGCTTCCTGAACCCCAAACAATTGTTTAACGGAATTATCTGTGTCGGTGCTCCTTGAACTAAAAAAAGTGGTTTTTTATGATGTCTGTCCGTGTGTCTGTTAGGATGTGTACAGAGCTGGAGACCATACCAACGGTCCGATTATGATGAAATTTGGTAAGTAGGTGTAGTTATGGAATATCTCCAGGAGTTTTCTCATTTTTTCAAATTTTTGTTTTTAAGGGGTATCACCCCCCCCCCCCAAAAGTGGCAAAAAAAACGAGAAAAATCAAAATTTCTCAAAAACGGTTCTAACGATTTTGATCAAATTTGGCTTATTTGTAGCCCTTAATGTGACCTACCATATGCAAAAATTCGCATCTTTCTAAAATTCTCGTCTAGGTAATAATAATAATAACAACTGATTTTTTGGGGTTTTTGGCCAAAAAGGAAAATAACCACCTCCTATGCTACTCTTGGGAAGGTATAAAGTTTCAACTGGGAGAAAGTATGTGGCAGTTATCTGGTACCGTTTATTATAAAATACTAATGTTCATTTTGTAAACCATTGATAATTAATCCATTTAACAAACAACACTCGAGTCGAAACAGCTTCCTAGAGTTAAGGTTAGAAGCCACCCCTGCTGTAGACGGTACATGTAAAAACCTGTGTCGAACATAGATATTTTAAAAACAATATTTAACAAGACATTTCGCGTGAAGTACAACGAATCGAAAAAGAGTAGAGGACAAAAGGAGTTGTCGAGATATCAGCGATTATGTCAACCAAGCCTTGTTAACTCGCTTCAACCAGTGTCCCTTTATTCAAATGTTTTGTACGTGGTACGCACTTTCAGAGTCTATTTGTTTTGGCTATCGATGGATAGAAAGTGCATCGTTAGTTCGGAACGGTGTGAATACGTTCAATGTGTTACTGATTTATAACTTGTTCAAGTGACACGGTGCATATGTCTGGTGGAGATAGTGTGAGTTCAACGACAATAATTAGCCATTTAACCGAATGAATAAGCGATGATAATTAATGTCAATTTCTGAAGCAACGAGAGTAATTTTTGTTTGTGTGAACCTACGTTTGCCTAAATAAAAGTAACTGAGCTGAGAAACAATGTTTTCAGCGAATTTCCATGGAGGAGAAAATTCTCCCAATACGGGGGTTGCCGTGCGAAGCACGCAATGCATTGTGTATTAAAAATACTCGAAACACGGGTGTTGGCGTGCGAAGCACGCAATGCACTGTGTATTGAAAATTATTCCAATACGGGAGTTGGCATGCGAAGCACGCAATGCATTGTGTATTGAAAATACTCGAAATAAGGGGGTTGGCGTGCGAAGCACGCAATGCACTGTGCATTGAAAATACTCCCGATGTGAAGGTTGGCGTGCGAAGCACGCAATGCATTGTGTATTAAAAATACTCGAAACACGGGTGTTGGCGTGCGAAGCACTTTCCATAGGTGTTTCAGCGAATTTCCATAGGTCATATGGTGAGACCTAAGGTGGGTTTGGTCAATGAGCATTGATAATGTCCTCAGAACACGTTTTGGGGTGTCATTATAAACTTTATTTATGCAGGATGTTCAGAAAAAGGGTCCCAAGAATTCATTGCGTGAATCCCCACATCAAAATAAGATGAAATATCGAACAAACATAGGTCCGAAAGTGCTCCGTTTTCTGTCTAGCCGCGCCATTTTGTTTTTTACAATATAATTCATATCCAGAGAAATTTTCGACTGAATGAATTCAAACTTGGCAAGAAGTTTAACCTAACAATGATCTGTCTCAAGAAAAATAAGCGATTATATCCAATCATGCGTTTCAAAATGGCGGCTGTTTGAAAATTTCCAACCTAAATTTCTCAAAAACCGTACATTGTAACAAAAAATGTCAAGATACCTTTTTTGTAGCCCTTTCGGGCTTTCTATCGGATGGTGTAACTATTAAAATAATCGAATAAATGATAATAGGTAAGTTAAAGATAATAACAGCGTAATATTTACATACGTAATTGTTGAAATAAACATTTTTTTATGTTAAACGATTTTGTTTGTCGTTAAGGCTCTTCTTTACCTTGAAGAAAACTCCCGAGTGTACCGTATGATTTCAATACAAAAGGTCTGACTAAAGCCGCAAAATCGTTGAAACATGCATTCGTAATAACGTGTTTCGGATTCTATTTATAAATTAATAATCTGGGAAACTACTTTAAGTTATAAAAAAGGCTTTATATTTTTTACGTGTTAGCTTAAAATATGGAAATTATTGCTTAAAACTCTCAAAAAATGCGTTAAAAGTAATCGATTTTTACTCAATTAAACTGTTGATTAAAATCAGTTGCCTTCGATTTCTTGCAATTGTGAGATATAAGACAAAAGCACAAAGCTTTTAAGAACAATTTAAGATGTTTCACAACTTTTTAGATTGAAAAACGGCGTCCGAAACACGGTAGCACGAAGTGCATAGTTTTGCTGTTTTACGCGAGGTATAGAAGATCCTTAAACAAATAAAATACTTTGTCTCTTATAAGGTTGGCGGTTTTCAAGATATTCCACGTTACAAGCTTGTAACGGCCGCCATTTTAGAAACTATAAACACTCATTCTTATTGTTTGGTACACGTGTAAATCGTAACGTACAAAATGCTTATACCAAATTTGAACTCGATATCTTATCTACTTCTGGAGTTACGGAGGGTTTTTGTAAAAAAGAAAATGGCGGTTTGCGACTAAACTAAGCCGAATTCGAAAAAAGTTACTGAACATTTAACATTTATTTTAATGAATATAATATGACCAATTATAGCCCGTTATGGTTTTCGGTGTATTGTACTTGGGTGTTTAAAAAAATCGGAATTTTATTTTTATTGTTGGTAGTAAAACGGTATAAATTAAAACGCACCGCATTCCACTATTTCTTCGTATTACAAAATCGCACACACATGATGTCGGCTTTAATTTTGCAGTTTACGACCTGCGATTTTGTAAAATCGTGAAAGAATGAAATCTTTCTAAGGGAAAAAAAATCTATTTCCATTGCATCAATTAGCGATGGTTCTCTTAACGAGTGAGAGTTAATTAAAATTGTTATAGCTCTTATTAAATTACAGCCAGGTTTTTTGGCACCAGTGATTATTTTATTATATAAGTAATAAAATGTTTTACTAACAAACTGTTTGCTGTAATTATTTAATACTGGTTGTTGATACGATGTTTAGGTAGTGGATGAGTTTAAATGGAATGTAAAGAAGCACTCAGGGAGACACAGCACTCACAATATGACTCATTTTCCTCTCAAGATAGAGACGGCAGTGTTCCATTACTGGACTACCACAAATGTTTACCACATGTGAACCATTACACAATAATCCGACCACGCGGCTGAACCGCTGACTTGAGCTGAGCGAATTTCCAAAATTATGTTTATGTTTTAGGATTTCAACCAATATTCGGTAAATTGGCCTACTCACAAAGGCAATAAGTAGCTGCTTGTATACATTGGTAGAATTTGTTTGCATTTTCAACTCGAGCGCTCCTTCGTCCCACTCGCAGCTGAAAAACTCGCTTGCGATTCGACCTTGCGGCCTCGGGTTACGGACTGCTTCGCTTCGCTCGCAGCGTACAAACTCGGCCGTCGGCCTCAGATCAGAAGATTCCCCCGCGTGGATTTGAACCGGGTACTTTGATGGTATTTTACGTTTTGGACGAACCAAGAGAGCTATAAGGATGTGTAAAAAATGAAATGTGCAGAATAATATCCTACATTAAATTGTTTAGATAAAACTCCAAAAAATTGCTCATTCTAGTTCTAGTACGAGAAATCTAAACAAATAAATAGTCACTTCAGGTAAATAAAACTTGCTTCCGGTTGTTAGATATTTTGGCTAACGAACTCGTCCGAGCGTCATAGAAAACCAAAGTGTGTACCAAATTTAGACCAAATCGGACGTAAAATGTAACCGTTAGAGTGAGAGTACACAAATACATATATGTGCATAAAGTGTTTAATGTCACCCGAAAATGTGTCTTGGGGACCATGATCAGTACTCATTTAATTCATAATTAATTGTAAGAGGAGTAGGAGAGGTGATATTAAAGTAGGAGTTTAACTAATAAATATTAATATTATTATCTAGAGAGAAAACTATTCGATAGATTTCGAACAAATTTGCACCAAACACGTCAATTAGGCCTGTAGACTATAGATGCACGTAAAAGGCTTTGAAAAATTTTGAAAAACAACTTCCTTTTTGGTCAAAAAACCTAAAAAAATCTATTATTAGTAGCTAAATGAGAATTTTTAGAAAGATGCGTTTTTTTCATGTGTTAGGGTAGATAAAGGGTTACAAATAAGCTAAATTTTATTAAAATCGTTAGAGCAGGTTTTTTATAAAAAAATAATAACTGATTTTTTTAGGGTTTTTTGGCCGAAAAGTGGGTTGTTATTAAAAAAAATTCAAAAACTTTATTTCGTGCAACTAAGCAGAAATAATTAACACTTTTGGTGAAAATTTGTTCGAAATCGATCGAATAGTTTTCGCTCTAGCTTTATATACATACAGACATTCAGACAGAGAGATATACATTTTGTAAAACCACTTTTTTGGACTCAGTGGTTTCTATTTTTTGAAATTTTTCGTACGAGAATGAATCATTTTTAGAGTTTTCTGTAAAAATTAAATGTAGAATATTATTCTGCACATTTTTTTTTTGTACACTACCTTATAGCTCGCTTGGTTCCCCCAAAACCGATCAAAACGTAAAATACCATAAAAGTACCCCGTTCAAATCCATGTGGTAAATCTTACCGTGGGGGCATCTTATAATCCGAGGCCGAGGGTCGTGTTTGTACGCTGCGAGCGAAGCGAAGCTCATAACCCCAGGCCGCAAGGTCGAGGTGCAAACAAGCGGTTCAGCTGCGTGGTCGAATTATCTGTTTCTGGAGTTACAATAAGGTTTTATAAAGAACCAAAACGGCGGTTTGCGACTGAACTAAGCAGAATTTTTAAAAAAATTACTAAACATTTTTAATTTTTTTCAATGTAAACAGCACGCTAAGGTTTTTGTCACACCCTGTATATGTTCTTATAATTATTGCACAGCTATGTCATAATTTATAAGTGAAAGTATAGTGGTTTTACAGTTTATAATTGTACGGAGAATTAGAATATAATCTCGTTAAAAAAAAATCTTTCGCGATTAAAATCAACTGCAAATAATTAAACTGACGTTCCGACAGACGCGAAGGAAAATTATGAAATACGGAGGAAATACGGTTAGCTCGTAGGTTTTTGTAGATATTTGGAGCAGACACTTTCCCTTCCTGTATTTCATAACGGTCTGCTAACACAACACTATCAGATCCAATACCGGTACCTCAGCGACTTATGTAATTGCAATCAGCTGATCTTGCCCTGTCTTTTCATATTCGACAATTTCACGGATGAAATGTTCCGCTATAACATCGACATTAAGAGAACTGTATCGTTTGTGGTGCGTACGTAATGGTTGCGTTTGATAGCCATCACATTCACAATGCAAATATAGGACAGGCGAAAGGATTGGATGAAATAGACTTAAATGAAAGTAAGCAACAGCTGTTCTGCACTTGTTGTTAAACTACGGTGTTTATAAAATTAAATTACAAAGTCAATTTGTTAAACTACTAGAGGAAACCCCTGCCTTCTATGTTGGAACCTTCTATACACATGCTCATGTTATGTTTTCTTTATAATAAAGGTGTAAGATTACCCTAATAATCCCAAAGCTAAGGTGGTAAATAATGTTAAAAAATGTTCGAATCAAATTATTTCGTATATTTTATAACAGCAGTTATAATAAAGGTTAAAAGAACCAGCAAGGCTCGGGTCTATCTTCTATCTATATATATAAAAGCCAAATCCACTGACTCACTGATCACTCTTTCTCAAAAACTACTGAACGGATTGGAACGAAATTTGGTATGTAGCTTCCTCTAGGGTCGTAGGTGCTGATAAGAATGGGTTTCAAAAAATTTGAAATCTAAGGGGGGGTTTGGGGAGGGTCAAAGTTACTAAATCACGATTTCTCCAAAACCACTGAACGGATTGGAACGAAACTTGGTATGTAGCTTCCTCTAGGGTCATACGTGCTCGCTAAGAAAGGGTTTAAAAAATTCGAAATTTTAGGGGGTTTTGGGGGGTCAAAGTTACTAAAAATAACCACTGAACGGATAGGAATGAAATTTAGTATGTAGCTTCCTCTAGGGCCCTAGGTGCTCGCTAAGAAATGGTTTAAAATAATTCGAAACTTTAGGGGAGGTTTTGGAGAGGTCAAAGTTACTAAAAATCCCCATAAGAAATACAAAGTGTAATACATATATTGATATAATATATTTTTTGTTAATATACATTTAACTTTGACTTGTCTATCCGTGCAAAGCCGGATCGGGCCAGCTTGTACTTCACCTGTTTTATTTGTAATATGTTCGAATTATACAATTCACTAAGGGAAACCCCTGCGTGCTCCGCACGCCAAACCCATTGGAACCTTCTATACACATTAATAATCATGTTATGTTTTCTTTATAGCATTAATAATAACCCTTAAGCTAAGATTTTAAATAATGTTTAACGTTCAAATCAAATTATTTCGTATATTTTATAACAGCAGCTATAATAAAGGTTAAAAGGACCAGCAAGGCTCAGGTCTACACTTTAATAAAAACCTATCCTAAAATTTAGAAATACAAATAATTGCTTTAAAGTTTGAAATCAGCTGTTAATGGAAATATTGGAGCAAACATCTGTTTTATCTGTTATTTTGTTCAATAGGTGGGTTTTTATGGTAATAAATGTAAATACATGAGTTGGTTCACCAGTTTAGGAATAACCTAAGATTTTTCCGACTAAATTTACAAATATTGAAATAAAAAAAATGTTTTTTATCAACATGAATTATAGCCTATGATACTCAGGGATAGCGTAGCTTTTTATTAGTGAAACTATTTTTTCAATCGGTTTAGTAGTTCCAGAGATTACTCCCTACATACAAACACACAAACAAATTAATTTTATTTCTTTATAATATTAGCATAGATTGGTAAATGATAAGCTCTATTTGTCAACTTTACACTCTAACAATTATTGCGTGTTGATTTTCTATTCAACAGAAAAAGTTGACCAACGCTTCCTTCTTCTTTTCTTTCAGACCGCACGAAAATAATTAAGAGAAAGCGTTTAGCGCAAAAAAAGTCCGCCGCCAAACTAATTTGAAGTGGCTAAAAAGTTAAATTCCATGACATTTAGTTTTTGTCGGTTCTGGTTAGAAGCGCATTCTAATAATGATACAATTAGACGGACCGTATCTGCGAAAGCGACTTCGACTTCGATGTGTCGTGTCGCACGTGTGTGTTCGATACAGTTCGATACAGCTTTTTACGCGGCCGTTCGATTCACGATTCGATTTGGTTAGCTGCAGGAGAAAGTGTTCCCGGCGAGATGTTTCTTTGCGTCGGTTTTCCTTTCCTTTTCCAGCCAGTTTCGTTGCCGTTGTCATCGGTAAAGTAATGAGACAAAGGAGGAAGAACGGCGGTGAAACGTGAAACTAATCAACAAAATTGATAGAAAGAAGTTACAACAATACCTACGAAGGAGAATCATATTATTAGCAAATTTTCGTAAGAAGAATTAGCTATTGCAGTGACCCTTGTGGTAAAACCTAAAGTCGGGCGTAGATAAATGAGCACCGATCAAGGCCTCCAAAACACGTTTTGGTTTGCCATTACTTGTTATAAAAAGCCTACATGCATATATTTACCCTATATGCCACGTTTTAAGTCCGATTTGTTCCAAATTTGGTACACAGGTCGGTTTTACACAAGTGGCTCAAAATAGTTCTTCAGCCGAAAAAATCCAACAACCGGAAGCACATTTTTTGACCAGAAGTAAATATTTTTAGATGTTTCGTATAGAATGAAACCTTTTTGTGGGTTTACCTGAAAATATAAATATAGGATACTAGCTGACCCGTACGGCGTTGCCCGTGGTGGTTGGTATTTTCAGTCTTTTTAACGTAATTGTATTCTTTTTAAGTGTTCGGCCAGTGAGTGTTATTTAACTTTTATATATATAGATCTTAAATAATAAAAGCACTATTGTCATTATAATAAAAGATCTGAAATTATGATTTTAGTAACTTTGATCCCCCCAAACCCCTCTTAAAATTTCGAAAATTTTCATACCCTTTCTTAGTGAGCACCTATGGCCCTAGAGGAAGCTACATACCAAATTTCATTCCAATCCGTTCGGTAGTTTTGAAGAAATCGTGATTTAATAACTTTGATCCCCCCAAACACCCCTAAAATTTCGAATTTTTTGAAACCCTTTCTTAGCGAGCGCCTATGGCGCTAGAGGAAGCTGCATACCAAATTTCATTCAAATCCGTTCGGTAATTTTGGAGAAATCGTGATTTAGTAATTTTTACCCCACAAATCCCCCTAAAATTTCCAATTTGTTTAAACCCTTCCTTAGCTAGCGCCTATGGCCCTAGAGGAAGCTACATACCAAATTCCATTCCAATCCGTTCGGTAGTTTTGAAGAAATCGTTTTTAATAACTTTGATACCCCAAACCTCCCCTAAAATTTCGAATTTTTTCAAACCCTTTCTTAGTGAGCACCTATGGCCCTAGAGGAAGCAACATACCAAATTTCATTTCAATCCGTTCGGTAGTTTTTGAGAAATCGTGATGAGTGAGTCAGTGAGTCAGTGGGTTTTGGCTTTTGTATATATAGATATATATATAGATTGTTCTGCACATTTGTTTTTTTACTCGAACTTATAGCTCGTCTGGTCCTCCCAAAATCGATCAAAACGTAAAATACCATAACAGTACTTGGTTTGAACCCACGATGGGTATTTTACCGTACGGCAGCTTCTGTTACGAGGCCGACGGCCGGGATGCTGCGAGCGAAACAAGCGGTCCCAAATCTTAGGCCGCGAGCGGTACGGAGCAACGCATGAGCAGGGAGGCTGAGGTGCAAACAAATTCTTTTAACATATTTCGTATAGGCAACTATTCACCGTCTTCGTGGGTAGATTAATGTCCCAAATAGTTGGTTGAAACCGTAAAACGTATAAACTTAATTTGGAAATTCCCTCAACTCACATCAGCTGTTTCGTAATCACGGAAATCCGATATTCTACTTCGTAAAACGAACTACAACCTTTTCAGATAACCTACAATCCCTTCGAAACGAACGCAACTGTGCATCGCGTTTTAAGAAATTCCAAGAAGGAAGGGAATCGAAGAGATCAATGAACGATTGTCAAGGAGTACAAAAACTGAACTCGGATTAGAAACGGAGAGCAGAAGTAACGTGACTGTGGCTGGATCCGTTGTCATGCAACGCAGTGGCATTGTTCCGATATTTGTTTAAATCATTCGGATCGTTGGCCTCTAACTGCTGCTGAATTCCTAACTACTGGCAAAGAAGTTGGCGATCGTTATTGGCGTGCGAAACAATGGTACCGTTCTTATCCTTGGTCGGTGGTCAAGAACTGAATGAATAGGGTCTATTTTGAAGTTCATCAAACTAAACTAATGATAAATAAACGGTACCAGATAACTGCCACATACTTTCTCGAAGTTGAACTTTATACCTTCCCAAGAGTAGCATAGGGGGTGTTTATTTAGAATTGCAAAAGTAGGAAAATTTTACCATGGAAAATATTAGATGCATATAACACATATCCATATTATATTATTATTATTATTTAAACTATTCGATCGATTTCGAACAAATTTGCACCAAACATGTCAATTAGGCATAGATGCTGAAAAAAAGGTTTTGAAAAATTTTGAAAAACAACCCCCTTTACGGCCAAAAACCCCCAAATTTTTTTTATTATTATTATTATTATTACATAAACGAGAATTTTTAGAAAGATGATGTTTATTGCATATGGTAGGGTACATTAAGGGCTACAAATAAACCAAATTTTATCAAAATCATTAGAGCCGTTTTTGAGAAATTTTGATTTTTCTAGTTTTTTGGACATTTTTGGGGGTTAAAACCCCTTAAACATCAAAAATTTGAAAAAATGAAAAACATTTCCAGAAATACAACTACATACCAAATTTCATCAAAATCGGACCGTTGGTATGATTTCCAGCTCTGTACACAACCTTACATACACACGGACAGACAACACCAAAAAAACACTTTTTTGGGTTCAGGGAGCACCAAAACAATTAATTCCACTAAAAATATGTTTGGGTTCAGGGAGCACCAACACAGATAATTCCACTAAACAATTTTTGGGTTTCAGGGAGCACCAAAACAGATAATTCCATTAAAAATTTAAATTCGAAAATTTGTACGAAAACAATACTTTCTCCATATACTACGTCTAGGGTGGAGAAAGTAAAAGTACGATTATCCTTATATATTGTTTCTCAGAGTTTTTTTTTTGTCGCCAAGCTAAATTTCCGTTAATTCTTCATCAAAATTAATTACTGAAGCAAATTTGATTAAAAAACATTTATATTATATTTCATATGGTTCCTAATGAAAGACGCCATCTATTAACAACCTGTTTAACTAACATGACTGCTGTTAGTTTGATAATGAACTACTAGTTGAAAAACTACGGATGAAATTCATAGTGCATTTTGTCTTCTTCAATTTTGTAAAACGTGGTGTTTTCGATCAAATGAAAAATGCGAAAAATTGTGTATTTTGACGAATAACTCGGAATGCTCCAGGAAATGTTGGTTGCAAACTTCAAATTCGGATACACCCGAAAAACATACAGAACCGCAAAGAAAACGACTAGCCTACTTGAATTTGACTACCATTGACTATACTAGTCATGTCCAGCCCTTGTGACGTTTCTAACTAATTTCTAATAACTAATTCTCGTCACCTTATTGTGACGAGAACTAAAAATAATTCGACCACGCAGCTGAACCGCTGACGTGAGTTGAGCAAATTTCCAAAATTAAGTTTATATTCCTATGTTTTAGGGTTTCAACCAACAATTTGGGAAATAGGTCCGTTCACGAGACGGTGCTGAATAGCTGCAAAATGGTTCGCACGCCATTCCGCATACCGGGAGTATCTTCAATACACAAAACATTGCGTGCTTCGCACGCCATTCCGCATATTGGGAGTATTTTCAGTACACAAACCATTGCGTGCTTCGAACGCCAACCCCACGGTGACCCCACTGCAATAGCTCATTTTTCCTATGGAAATTCGCTAATAAAACAAAATTACCTGATGTGAAATTCTGAACGAAATGTATTTCTCGACTTTTTATTTGTAACCTAACAGCATGTCTCCGCCCCAAGGCTACTTTTCCGACCTTGCACTACCTCAAGTATCGACTGAAGTCATAAACCTATACAATCTTTATCCCAGTCATCGACCAGTCTAAGACGATGTATTATCCAAGTGCGATCAATAAATTGTAACCTAACGGGCAACAGGTGTTATTTGGAGTAGGCTCATGGTACGCCCACGGGTTTACCGTGTCCTTGGACCCCGCCTTGGTGCTTGTCCTGCGTACATGTAGGACGCACTCGGCAGCCGTACTAAGCTAAAATATAAATATAATTGGTACATTATGTAATGAAAAGCCTGCGACGTTTTCTTTTTCACTATCTATAGTGTTATCTTTGGAGATATAAATATTTCTAAAGTTTGCATGATGAAACTATGATTAAGTATAACCTTAATGTATATTTTTAAATTAGAAATCATATTTCAAACTGAAGGTATACAAAAATGTAACAACTAATTTAACAAAAAATACAAAAATAATGCATACCTACCTAATTATGTAATGAATTAAGTAAATAATGAACTGGACTTGTGAGAACAATATAGATAAAATAAAACAATAACACAAAATCTCACAACAAATACGTTCAATAAATCAAACGCGTCTCAACGACAAAGTTGCCATCCTCAGTGATAAAGGTACAAAAGCCAAACTATAAACTATAACTATAACTAGTGAGTTATAGTTTGGCTTTTGTAGCTTTATCACTGAGGATGGCGACTTTGTCGTTGAGACGCGTTTGATTTATTGAACATATTTGTTGTGAAATTTTGTGTTATTGTTTTATTTCATCTATGTAATGAATTGTTTTTTGTTTTTTATAGATCAAACTCAATTAGTATAGTATGACAATGATTAATTATGTAGACATATTAATGTTCTTGAACCGCTGACGCGAATTTCCAAGATTAAATTTGTATATTTTAGGGTTTCAACCAACAATTTGGGAAATTGGTTTTGCTCACGAAGGCGTTTATCAGCTGCCCGTGTGTTCCAAATATATTAGTAGAATTTGTTTGCGCCTAAGCTGGACTTCAACTCACCGCTCCTTCGTTCCACTCGCAGCGGAAAAACTAGCTTTGCACGGTTGCTCCTCTACCTTGCGGTCTCGGGTTATGGACTGCTTCGCTTCGCTCGCAATGTCCAAACAAGGCTATCGGCCTCGGATCAGAATTCACGGTAAAAATCCCCCGTATGTACTTGGTACTTTTATGGTATTTTACGTTTTGATCGATTTTGGGGGAACCAAGTGAGCTATAAGGTCGTGTAAAAAAACAAAATGTGCAGATTAATATCCCACATACCAGTCCCACCCCCCTATTATTTTATTTTATTAATGGAAATAGACAGATTTGCTTTGGGGATAGTTAACATGAACAAAAATGGAGTTTTTTGTTGTATAGTAAATTTCAACCCCTCCCCCAAAAAAAGGTGTCACTCAATAGGGGTTCTCATTTAAAATTTTCGACTTACCCCCAAAATACCCCATTTTTGGGGGAGGGGTTGAAATTTACGAAACGTCAAAAAACATAATTTTTGTTCTTGTTAACAATCCCCAAAGCAATTCTGTTTATTTCCGTTAGTAAAAAAAAATAATAGGGGAGTGGGACTTTTAAGACGCCTGGTATACATTTTACATAAAACCCTAAAAAGTTTCATTATAATACGAAAAATCTCAAAAAATAGTTACTTCCTGTCAAAAAACGTGCTTTCTGTTGTTGGATTTTTTTATCTAGTGATCTCGTATTTGGACCAAATTTGACTTTAAATGTTATGTGTAATAATTGGTTTGTTCAACCCGGCATCCTATACCAACACAGTAAACACAACAATATTGTATGTACATAAAAAATATGCTGTTATTATCTTTAACTCAGCTATTATCCTTTATTTGATTGTTTTGACAGTTACACCGTCCGATAGGAAATAAAAAGGGCTACAAGAAAGGTGTCTTGAGATTTTTTTTTTAATGTACGGTTTTTGAGTAATTTAGTTTTTAAATGTTCAAACAGCCGCCATTTTGAAACGAATGATTGCATATAATCACTTATTTTTCAGGAGATAGATCTTTGTTAGGTTAAACTTCATGCCAAGTTTCAAAACAGTCAAACCGTTCTCTAGATATGAATTATTTTGTAATAAAAAAATGGAGGATATCTGGAAAACGAAGCATTTTAGGGCCCATGTTTATAGGAACATTTTTTATTTATTTTTATGTAAAGAACCCACCCCAGAAGTTTGGCGTCCTATTTAAGAAACACCCTTAGATTTGTAATGGTTTTCGGTTTTCATAAATTTTAATATAGGTTACCCAAGTCTCCATTCTGGCGGTACTTAACACTACAAATACTTATACACGGTACTACTTGTAGGTGCAAGACAAAGTTATGAAATACGTCACCAGTTAATAGATGTGGTTATCTTACCTTGGACTAAAGTTTGAGCAATAGTGCAAGAAATGTCCTTCCATAAATGTATATATAATATTATGATACCGTTGTAAATATGACGTAACATTGGTTGCATCTCTGCAGGTAAACTACGCAGACATCGCTACATACCTCTCTGTCATCTTTTATGCGTTATTTATAATTAAGCTGTGTTATATTTTAAAGCAAATATTTTTAAACGAGGCTGTAATTGAGATTCAGTATCAATTTGCTGGGATTAGTTTTAACGTCTGAATGATATCAAATGTAACTAAAAACTTAAGTGAACTGCTTTCTTGTCAGTTTTATAAATCTTGATCCAAGAGTTTTGCATACTTAGTATAAGACTCAACCGTAGTTCATTGTTCTACGTAGAATAAGATATCATGTTTTGTTAAGAGTCTTCTATACCTTGCGTAAAACAGCAAAAATATGCACTTCGTACTAACGTGTTTCGGACGCCGTTTGTCAACCTAAAAAGTTGTGGAACATCTTAAATTAATTGTTCTTAAAGACTATGTGCTTTTGTCTTATATCTCATAATTAAAAGAAATCTACGGCAACTCATTTATATCAACGGTTCAACTGAGTAAAAATCGATTATTTTTAATGCATTTTTTGGGAGTTTTAGCAATAAATTTCCATATTTTAAGCTAACACGTAAAAAATATAGAGCCTTCTTTATAACTTAAAGTAGTTTCCTAGATTATTAATTTATAAATATAATCCGAAACACGTTATTACGAATGCATGTTTCAACGATTTTGCTGCTTGAGTCATGCCTTTTTGTATTAAAATCATACTGTACACTCGGGAGTTTTCTTCAAGGTAAAGAAGAGCCTTAAATAAATATTTTACAATCTTAAACTCACTTTATTGCATGTTCAATTATATTTCGTTGAAAATGTTATAATTTTTAGTCAGTTTAAATCATTTTGTATGCATTTTGTTATTTTAAGATGTTCTAAATAAATTAACGTGCAAACTACAGCTCTTTTGAGATCTACCAAGTACCAAATTCTGCTACTAGACCTTAGAGCCGTTCAGGCCAACTAAATCCCCTGATGAAATAGTACTACCTTATAGCCCTGATTCCTCCAAAAATCGATCAAAAAGTAAAATACCATAAAAAGCTAGTTTATCAGAGCAAGGCGAAGCACTCCATAATCCGGAGGCGCATGGTAGAGGCACGAACTCGCAAAAAGCAGACCATAACCCGAGGCTGAAAGAAACAGTTCCTAAGCCTGGGCTGGAGGCTGAGGTGCAAACAAATTCTACCAATATATTTCGTACACGCGTTCGTGAGTAGACCAATTTTAGAAATAGTTGGTTGAATTAAAAAAAAACAAATAAACTTAATTTTGGAAATTTGCTCAACTCACATCAGTGGTTCAGCTTCGAGCTCGAATTATTATTATATGTTAAAGTAAATTTTGTAAAAGTGTTGCATATTTTCCATGCCCTCGTTAAACTGTGTTTATATAAATGGACATAATTATTTTTCTACCAGCCAGACGAAAATAGTGAGTAAGGTTATTTCTTCATCTCATCACGATGTTACAACTGTTAGTTACACTTTAGTTGAGACTAGTTAAGCGAATAAACACATGTGCTATTACTTTTACTGCATTACAGTTTGCAGTTATTATACTCCTTTCTCGCTAGTCCCAAGTACAGCGGCGCTCCTGGTTAACCTTTATCACAGATCGTTGAAGGCCTTATAGTGCACGACGATAGCAGTTCTCTTGGTCCCTCTGGGTTGGAACATTCCTAAGACTGAACTGTTTAAATGCACTCGCTTGATCAGATTTTATAGAGTTGCTTATATATTAAGTACTGGAAAATACTGAAAAATCCAGGTGTGCCTGGACCACACTTGAGAAGTGTAAACTTCTATGGCGACTTATGAAATGAGTAAGCACAATATCCATGTCAGAGGTATTACCAAGTAAACTATTTTAACACGACTTTCGAAATGAGGAAGCACAATGTCCGTCCATTCAGAGGTATTGCCAAGTAAACTATTTTAACACGACTTTCGAAATGAGGAAGCACAATGTCCATTTCAGAGGTATTGCCAAGTAAACTATTTTAACACGACTTTCGAAATGAGGAAGCACAATGTCCATTTCAGAGGTATTACCAAGTAAACTATATACTCTGCTATATACACAAGTATACTATATTTATATAATAGAGGGTGACGGAATAGAGCGTGACGGAAAAAGCGTGACGGTAAAATCTCGCAATTTTTAGCCGAGGTGCGCCTATATAAGTTTGCACTTTCATAAGAACGCTTGCAATGGTGTAATATGTACGTTTGTTGAGAGGTATATTTTTCATGAAATTCTTTAATTTTTAAGGAATCTGTAGGTTTTGTTTGTAAGTAAAAACAAAAGACAAAGACATCTCCAGGTGTCATGCAACAATTGGTTTAAGGTGCAAAATATGAAAAGAATGTAGAAGAAGAATGAAATTGTTAAATGTTTAAAGTAAAAATAAGGTTCATAAATGTTGTCATAAAAACCTTAGTGAGTTATACAGGTTCGTATAGTAGCCTATACGTTGAAATGAAAGAAAAATGTTCAGTAACTTTTTGCCGAATTTGGCTTAGTTTAATCGCAGTCCTTTAATTTGTTTTTATACAAAAACTCATTTTAAATCCTGAAATGGATAAATATTGAGTTAAAATTTGGTATAAGCATTTTGTACGTTACGATTTGCAAGTGTTATAAACACCGAGAATTAGTTTTTATAATTTTCAAAATGGTGGCCGTTGCCAATTTTTAACGTGGAATATCTTGAAAACCGCTAAACTTTACAAACAAAATGTACACGAGGCAAAATATAAAAATGTTTTAGTGACAAACTAAATGGTTATTGGTCGTAATTACCAAGAATGCATGTTTATAATTTTTAAAATGCCGTTACAAAAAGTTAACTTAACAGATAACCGAGTAATCGAGAGAAAAAACCAATAATTTCTTGGTAATTGCCTACAACACCCAAAATTAACCTAAAACTAAAATTTTTATAGTTTTAATAAATAAGATAAAATACATTGCTCTGAAATGTTTTCTGATTTTAAATGTCGTGGACAGTTAATAAGAAATTATGTTTTCAGTTATTTGTCAATTACGTACAGAAACGACGAATATCTTGAAAACTGTTACCGTAACAAAAAATGTACAAGAGACAAAATATATGTGTTTTTTTAACGACAGATTTTGAAGATGAATTTAAATATAGTCTAGAACCTAGACTGGGAGGAGGTACCCGTCTTTCGACCTAATCCTCCACCCAACCTTGCAAAGTAGATAAACTTTGATAGAGAATCTGCCATCAGCATATGAAACCACTACCCCCACGAAACCTTTCATCTTTACGTGATCCCCGGGGACAGAGTCCCAGGAGCTTGGAAGAGCACGTCCCGTGCGTAGCATTATTAGCCTGTTATGGGGCAGGTTCTCAGATTCCCAGAATAGTCGCAATCCCGAGACAGAACCCCACCGAATCCCAGAGACCAGAGACCGGGGATCAGTAAGAAACTGCCTCTACGGTTTCACACAGACCTACCGACACCAGTTTGGAATTGCCATGCCGTTATAGTCTGCGTAGGCCTGACAATCGAGGCCCCCCGCCCCGTACCACCTACCAACCTCTTGCTCCACCTACTTCACCCACAATCGTACTTTCCTTAACCCCCAAAACCTCTTCCGCGAAAACTTCCCACCCTTTATACCCCTTGTCCGAAATAATTTCCCTTAACCCAAAACAATATATTCCCCCGCCACTAAAAATTCCCTTAACTTACCCCTTTCTGCTTCCCACCTATTACACTCTCTTAAAATGTGCCCCGCAGTCTCCAATGCCCACATTCACACTTTCCCTGATGATCCCCTTCCTCAATTTTTCTCCTAAAGAAAAATTCCCTAAAATCCCCATGTCCACTTAAGTACTGAGTAATTTTTTTAACGACAGACAAAACGATAATTACTTTTCACTCTTCGTTTTTGGACTGAAGGACAATAATCGTGGTTGCAATTAATTAAGTTGTTATGGGACGCCAGACGACTACAGACCGAACGTTGCTACAGGAGACAATCAACAGTTCCGAATACCAACCGAGTCAAATTTTAAATTAACCAATTTAATTTCACCGTCTTTTCTTGAAATAATTCCTGTTACGAAAGTCGAAACGTTTTATCCATAAACTTTTGACCCGAAATATTTTTTACATAACAGAAACTGCACGTGACGAAAGCGTGCGTCCGGGAAATACGCGTGTGTCGTTCACTACGTTAACAATACTCTTCGGAGAAAGTACTGACAATAATGCGTCCATGCGATGGGTTCGCAGCACGTATTCAGTTCGACTCGTTATGCACGGATCGGACTCGTGCGAGAGGGGAGAAGTATTTAGTTTTTTAACGTATTTTTCTTGCTCTTCCTCCGTGATGGAATTAAACGTTCCGCCGATTTGCAAAGCTGGAGTTGGCTCAATGAGGAAGTCCGTTTCCCCAGAGTTGCCAGTATCTGCAGAAGGAATGGGTTTGAATTCCACCCTTCCCCCCCCCCCCCCCCCAGATCCCAAGGAACGGCAAATATGTATATTATTACTTATAGTCAGATATTTTACTTTAAAGAGATTGGTACTAATATATGTTTTAAAATGTTATGTGCCGTTTGATTTTACATATACTTATTTTAATTTTTACAAGAGTTCAAGCATTGTGTATTGAAAATACTCCCCATACGGGGGTTGGCGTGCGAAGCACGCAATGCACTGTGTATTGAAAATGCTCGAAATACGGGGATTGTCGTGCGAAGAAATTGTACTCGGGCTTATATACTCCTCAAATACCGACCCAAAAACGACTAAATTATATAACTCCGCCATTTTGAACGGATCGAAAAACAAACAAAAATTGTGTCTGAAGAATCCTACTTTAATTCTTTCACCAAAAAATGAGCAATTTTGAAGAATATTTACTACCACTTATAAATCAGGAAATAAAACATACATACTATAAATTAATGAATTTTGTTGTATCGTCTCCAAATTGTCTGAAACGTTTAGAAACGAAGTACTACCCCCGACAACCATTTCTCAAGTTGGGTCGAGTGCAATAGCTGTTATTTTCTTCAAAAATTCGGCTAAAAACAGCTTTTACTTAGGGACACCTAAGTGGCAAATGTCTTCATGTCAGGTTAGTACAAGGCCGCGCTTGCGCTGGAGCGCCTCCTTCCCCAGCCCACCGTATAAACTGTTCAAATGTTAACGGTTGCCGCAGCTCAAGATATTCCGCGCGCAGTGCACGGTCCTAATTTTACGCCGCGTCAAATTTATGTATTCCTATTTCAAATTTGCCCAAAACAAAGTGACCTGCTTTGAGTCCAGCGTTACTGGGCGCAACTTTTGTTGAAACCTAGCTTTGTGACAATTAATTTCTGAATTAATTCTGTAAAACAGTAATGTCTTCGTTATTTAAAATGTTAACAAAAGACAAAACATGTAAGTGTAGGCTGCATAAACATAAACTTAAAATCTATACATATATAAAAGCGAAATACCACTCACTCACTCATCACGATTTCTCAAAAACTACCGAACGGTTTGAAATGAAATTTGGTATGTAGCTTCCTCTAGGGCCATAGGTGCTCACTAAGAAAGGGTTTGAAAAAATTCTAAATTTTAGGGGGGTTTGGGGGGATGAAAGTTATTAAAAAACGATTTCTTCAAAACTACCGAACGGATTGTAATGAAGTTTGGTATGTAGCTTCCTCTAGGGCCATAAATGTTCACTAAAAAAGGGTTTTTTAAAATTGGAAGTTTTAGGGGGGTTTGGGGGGGGGGAAATGACTAAATCACGATTTTTCCGAAATTACCGAACAGATTGGAATGAAATTTGGTATGTAGCTTCCTCTAGGGCCATAGGTGTTCACTAAGAAAGGATATGAAAAATTTCGAAATTTTAGGATGGGTTTGGGGGGGATCAAAGTTACTAAAATTATAATTTCAGATCTTTTATTATTATGACAATAGTGCTTTTATTATTTAAGATCTATATATATAAAAGCCAAATACCACTCACTGACTGAACACTTAAAAAGAATACAATTACGTTAAAAAGACTGAAAATACCAACCACCACGGGCAACGCCGTACGGGTCAGCTAGTGTTTTATATAACCAAGCCTGAAAACACAAGCAGTAACTGCGATCTTACAATGGTTCAACCAGAAAATATAAACCAGATAAGCAGACCTTGCCAAGTTTTCAAGCGACCTTGCCAACAGCGCCCATCCTCCCTCTACCAATCGCCATCCATGTCGCAACACCTTAGGCTGATCTGGCCGTTGCAAGGTTAGGCGTGGTCGTCCGTACGCCTCGACGTTTCGACGATTAATCCCCCCCACCCCACAATCCCAACTCGTAATTTATTCAACCGAAGAAGCTTTTAACGAACTGGTCTGTGCAGAACAATTCAGCACGCTTTTAGCATTTTGATTATGGCTTTCAATATTGAGTCGATATGTAAATTGGGAAGAATCAATCTCCCGAGATTATGTTAATTACACGGAGTTTAGCTTCGGGTTTACTTTGTGGTAGAATCACGAATTGTCCGGGATAACTATGATGGGTGTAGTTTTATCGACAGATTGAAGTTTCAGACGCAGACGACTAGTTTGTTGGTAATATCGAAACCATTAGGGCACCATCCTACTATCGGTCTTAGATAGTATTTTGTACCAAAGAAACTAAATAATTCGACCACGCAGCTGAACCGTTGACGTGAGTTGATAGAATTTCCAAAATTAAGTTTATCTATGTTTTAGGGTTTCAACCGACAATTTGTGAAATAGGTCTATTCACGACGGTGTTGAATAGCTAATGCTTCGAACGCCATTCCGCATATTGGGAGTATCTTCAATACACAATGCATTGCGTGCTTCGCACGCCAACCCCACGGTAAAATCCACCGAATGCCTTTGAACCGGGTACTTTTCTGGTATTATACGTTTTGATCGATTTTGGGGGAACCGAGCGAGCTACGAGATCGTGTAAAAAACAAAATGTGCAGAATAACATCCTACATTTATATTTGTAGAAAAAACTCTAAAAACAATTCATTCTCATAGGAAAATCTCAAAAAATAGTTACTTCCGGTCAAAAACCATAGTTCGCACACCATTCCGCATATAGGGAGTATCTTCAAAACACAAGCATTGCGTGCTTCGCACGCCAACCTCACGGTAGAATCTACCACATGGCTTTGAACCGTGTACTTTTATGGTAGTTTACGTTTTGATCGATTTTGGGAGAACCAAGCGAGTTATAAGGTCGCGTAAAAAACAAAGTGTGCAGAATAAAGTCCTACATTTATATTTTTAGAAAAAACTCTAAAAAAACTCATTCTCGTTGGAAAAATAAGAAAAAATAGTTACTTCTGGTTGTTGGACGTTTTTGGCTAACGAACTCGTCCGATCGACGTAGACAACCAACATGTGTACCAAATTTGAACCAAATCTGACCGAAAAAGCGGCCGCTGTGCGAACACTTATATACATATAATTTTTAATGACACCCCAAAACGTGTTCTGGGGACCATGATCGGTGCTCATTTGCTACTCCCGACCTTGGGTCTTACCATAAGGACCACTGCAATAGCTCATTTTTCGCTAATAAACTCAGGCTTTCTCTTCTAAAAGACAATTTAAGATATTTATACATTTTATACGTTATAAATCTTTGATAACACTTCTCAAGATTGTATCGTTGGTCAGCGTATGTCACGAGGCCGGCTGACGGGATGCAAAAAACTGCGAGCGAAGCGAAGCAGTAAAAATCCGATGCCACAAGGGGTCGAGGTGTGGAAGGAAGATGCACTTGAGCCGGGGCTGGAGGCTGAGATACAAACAAATTCTACCAATATATTTCATACAAACGGGCAGCTATTCAACTCCTTCATAGACGTTTTTCCACAAAAAAATATTTGAAAAATTTGTCTACTCAAGAAGGCGCTGAATAGCTGCCTACGTGTACGAAATATATTAGTACAACTTGTGCACACATCAGGCTTACGCGCTGCTACGCGTTTGTACCTCGACCTTGCGATCTCGGATTATTGAACCAATCGAAATCAATTTTGAAGAAATCAAAATGGCTGTAACTCAAACATTTGAAATACTCCCAAGTATCGTTGTGTAGCGTATCGTTTGAAAGGTTATTTAATTCTAAATCCAAAAAAGAATAGTAATTAATATTAAAAAAAAAACAAAACAATAGTACAGCAAAATGGGGCAAAATCGGAAAAAACAAAACATAGCGAATATTATACTTTGGGGTCATGTTTACAAGTTCAATCAATAATTTATAAGTCTTGCTAAGTTGATTTTCTTAAAATATATGAGTTAAAGAAATAATATAATAATACGTTGTAAGATATGCTTTGAGGTTATAAAATGAATATAAATACAACCTTTTATTATCAATATATTCATTTATACAACTTTAAAGAAAAGATACCCATTCGTTTAACTTCGGAAATATTCGTACATCTTCGTATAACATGTAAACATAATCCATTATTAATTTTCTTCATTAAAATATTAATAACTTCTAAATCATTTGATCAACCAATATGAAGTAAGAAAGCAATTAAAGATAATGTTTGTGTCCTTATTTAGATATATAATAATGAATATAAATACAAATGTTTACAAATAGGCCTACAGTTTTATAATCCTTATAATTGTACACATTTACCGAGTTAAAAATCTCCGTTACCATAGGTAGGCCCAAATAAAGTATGTTGTTTTGAAAATTGTTTTTTTTTTTAATAATTATGTATTTCTGATTTATATCTAATTAATCTGCCTGAGATTTTTCACGTGGCTTACTAGTATAAATATAAAATACAACTAAAAACGTGTTCTGGGGATTATGATCTGTGCTCACTGACTACTCCCGCTGACTTTGGTCCCACCGTAAGACTCATTGCAATAGTTCATTTTTCCTACGGAAATTCGCTAATGAATGCGTTCTTTTAAAGTCATTTATTGTTTTTCTTCAATCCAACAAAGTAAGATTTAATAGGAAATCTGATAATTGACGTAAGAAATTTTTGATTTGCAATACATTTTTTATTTTTGCATTGCTGCTAATAATTCGTTCTTACTATACTATTGGTATTTACTAATTAACGTTAACATTTAGCTTGGCGTATACAGTAACGGAAACATGAAACTAAGTGATTGCAGAAACAGTTGAGAGAATGACGTAACAAGGGGCTAGGAACGCCGTCGGCAAGGTAACCGAAGCACGCTAGTCGGAGACAATCAGAGCGTTCCCTAACGGACTTGTTTAACGACCTTCAGTCGCGTTTAAAGAATTGTTACGAGCAAGTAGTATTCGTTTAATTTTGTAATAATAAAACTGTTTACTAAAACTGATTTTTGTTACTAAACTTGATCTGGAAAGGAGTTATATATAAATAATGCAAATTAAATTACGAGATATAAAATGAAACATATTAGCGAATTTCTGTAGGAAAGATGAGCTATTACAGTGACCCTTGGTGAGACCTAAGGTCCGGGAGTGGCCAATGAGCACCGATCTTGGTCCTCAGAACACGTATTGGTGTGGCATTAAAAATGATATACATACAATATGTGTTCGTACTCTAACGGCCGCATTTTAAGTCCCAATTTGGTTCACACACTGTCTGTCTAAGTAGCTCGAACGAGTTCATTAGCAAAAAATTTAAAAAAAAACACGTTTTTTGATATTAAGTAACTACTTTTTTAGATGTTTCGTAAAGGAATGAAACTTTTTGGGGGATTTCATCTAAAAAAATAAATGTAGGATATTATTCTGCACATTTTGTTCTTTTACACGACCTTATAGATCGCCTGGTTCCCCCGAAATCGATCAAAACGTAAAATACCATAAAAGTTCCCTTTTCAACATCTTTTTTATAAAAGGCCGACTGCCGAGTTTGTACGCTACGAGCGGAACGAAGGGTGGCTTAGGTGCAAACAAATTCTACTAATATATTTCGTACACAGAGACATCTATTCAGCGCCTTCATGGGCAGATCAATTTCACAAATTATTGGTTCAATCCCTAAAATATTTAAATGTAATTTTTTAAATTCGCTAAACTTAGTCAGTGGTTCAGCTGCGTGCTTAAATTGTTTAATTTGTTAAAAACAAACGATGCTAATCTTTGAGAAGAAGCCGAGAATTAGAAATGCCGACGATTTTGACGAGAACATAACAACTTATTCATAATTTGTAATTTCTAAAGAGCTTTTAATTTTTGGAACGAAGTTTGCGGTAGGAGTTAACAAATAGAAAATTTAATGCGTAACGAAAAAAGTTTTATTAATTCGTTGCTATGGCAATGCCAAATATAAAATAAGAGTAACGGAAAAGCGTTACCAAATTGGTTGCTATGGCAATGAACCTAAATACATTCAAGAAACATGTGTTTTGGTTCTAAAATTTAAATTAAGAGACGATCGGTTCCGTCCGGCGTAGTTCAGATATTATCGTCAAGCGCTGAAATACATTCAATTAACATAATAGAAAGAAATTTTAAGTCTGGGCCTAACCTAAAATTATTGTATGTATGTTGCCGTTAAGACAGGTAAAATAAATTAAAGATACACACAATTATTTTAGGTTAGGCCTAGACTGATGAACCAACATTTTATGTTTATTGAATGTATTTAGAATGAATGGACATTTAACTGTGTTTACCATTTTAGCTTTGATGTTATAATTAATTCTACACCTTTATTATAATAACATTAAACGTATGGAAAAAGTAAATATTTGTATAAAAAACAAACTAATACTAAACGGCAATTGAAAGATTAAAATTATGTGTGTATGTTGCCGTTAAGGCTGGTAAAAGATTTTAAGAAAAGGCGCGATGAACTTCGTTCCTGACGGGGGTCTCACGACCGCACACATTTACTTTTTTTATTTTCAACTATCAAACATCTACAGTTGTACCTCAGCTGGTCACAAGTTATTTACACCTCGTAACTGCGGATGATGACATCAGGACATCCTGAGCATCCATAACGATCCAAAGATTGGTCGAGTAATTCGAGAGCCTAGCAAAATAATTGGACCATAGTCCCTGGACGTGTTACGTAATGTTGGTTATGTCGCAATAAGCGCGGGAGGGAGTCGGTTGGACACGATATCTAGGTTGCTGTGACGTCAGCACTGTCACAACAATAGAGCTCCCAAAACCGATAGCTTAAGGCAGAGGGAGCGAAACAATGAAAGTGCGAAACTAATTTTGAAAGCCACTTATTTTGTTATTATTATTATAATGCATGGTTTACATAATGTTCAAGTTGTTATGATTGCGTCTGAAAGTACTTTGGCGTATTGAACAATTTAATAGCGTTACGCCCTGGTTGCAAATAATCTGATTTAACCATACGTAACGAACAAAAAACCCTAACATATATAATATGGGGGGGGGGGGGGGCAAATTTTCTGTAGATGTGTGAACGTTAATTTCCGCAACGATGTTTAAGAACGTCAAAGAGTCGGCGTTACGGTCCTTTAATTGGAAGAATTGTGCGATTTCTACTCCAAACCATAAAATAATTCGAACCGCTGACGTGAGTTGATCAAATTTCCAAAATTAAATTTATAGGCCTATGTTTTAGGGTTTCAACCAACAATTTGGGAAATAGGTTTATTCTCGAAGGCATTGAACAGCTGTCTGTGTGTACGCAATATATTAGTAGAATTTGTTTGCGCCTAGTGGCTTCGCGAGTTTGCACTTGGCATGTGGGGAGTATCTTCAACACACAAAGCATTGCATGCTTCGAACGCCAACCCCCATATTGGGAGTATATTTAATACACAATGGATTGCGTGCTTCGCACGCCAACGTCACGGTATAACCCACCACATCGGCTTTGAACCGGGTACTTTTATGGTATTTTACGTTTTGATTGATTTTGACTAAACTAAGCGAGCTATAAGGTCGCGTAAAAAAACAAAATGTGCAGAATAACATCCTACATTTATACTTGTAGAACAAACTCTAAAAAACATATATTCTCTTAGGAAAAATCTCAAAAAATTGTTTCTTCCCGTCAAAAAACGTGCTTCCGATTGTTGGATCTTTTTTTCTTACGAACTTGTCCGAGCGCCGTAGACAACCAACATAATGTGTACCAAATTTGAACCAAATCGGACTTAAAATGCGGCCGCTAGAGTGCGAACACATATATACATATGATTCTTAATGGCATCCCAAAACGTGTTCTGGGGACCATGTTCGGTGCTCATTTGATACTCCCGATCTTGGGTTTTACCATAAGGGCCACTGCAATAGCTCATTTTTCATATGGAAATTCGCTAAAAAGCTGATCTCTCAACTGAGCATTGACTGGTTGTAACATAGTAATAACAATTCGATCATGCAGTTGACTCGCTGAATAGCTGCCTTCGTGAATGAATATATTAGTAGAATTTGTTTGCACCTCAGCCTCCAGCCCTTCGTTCCGCTCGCAGAGGAAACATTCTCTTGTGTCCCGGCCGACGGACTCTGAATTTAAATATCCGTCGTAATTTAATTAAATATCCCTTGCCGAGGAAGTGTGTAAGCGGGGAAAAAATTGTTTATACAAATTTAAAGAAGAGATACCTATTCGTTTACCTTCGGTAACATTCGTACATCTTCGTATAACATATAAACATATATATTCGATTATTAATTTCTTCACTACAATATTAATAACTTCTAAATCATTTGATCTATAAATAAAAAGCAATTAAAAGATAGTATTTTTAGCTTTCTTTAAATATATAATAGAGTGTAAAAATGTTTAATAAATAGGATAGGTGCAGTTTTATAATCGTTATTATTGTACACATTTACCAAGATAAAAATTCCCGTCAGCATAGTTAGGTAGGCCTAGATAAGTGGTAAAGCGACAACACGACGGTGCAATAAAACTGCCAAGGGTCATCGGTTTACCTGGTTTGCAGGGCTACGACAACACGACGGTGGTGCAGCTGCGAGTGGGCTCCGTCGTGCAGTAGTAGTCTGCACGGCTTGACCGGGGTAAATCTTGATGAAGGTTTGACAGCCAGTGGTGATAATATTTAGCCCGTACCCCTGCGTACTCAGCAAATTTACAATGCATATACATGCAAAATACATGCAATGTTCTCATGCAAAATACTGTGACTAAACAGTTTAGGTAAGTCCTTTAGTTTTTTTTTATTCTAATTATATAAAGTGATAATACGACGAAATATTATAATTATACAAATATTATAATCATACTGTTATCGTCAAAATATGTGAAGTGACTTTAAAGGGGTAAATATTGCCTAGCTATGAACTCAGTTCTGGTATGGATAAAGTTTTCTTCAAGACAGCCTCGCAGGTAGACGCGGAGGGATTAGGGGCTGGGACCTCGCGCAGACTACGACTTTACGACTGAGTCGCTAATGAGATTCGGCAACGTCGTGCTGTCGTAGCCCTGCAAATATTTTTATTGCCCCCCAAGGGTTCCAGGTAGCATTCAGTCGTGTTGTCATACAACCTCAGTCTACACCATGTTGAATGTCATTAATGTTTGACTTTGACATTTCAGTTCTGAAAAGTAAAATTACAAAATTAGTTGGTAGATAAAACAGTTTATCAAATATAAATAATCTCATCATATATTTAAATGACTAACTTATAAACAAATATTAAGCTTGACTTGTGAGAAAATATTATTGACAGAATAAATCCTGAACACAAAATCTCACAATTAATACGTTTATTAACTCAAATACGTTTCAACGATAAAGACGCCATCTTTAGTGATGCACGAGCAACAAATGTTAAACTATAACTAACCTAAAAGTGTTTCATGTCCCGTATTTATTCAGAATTCAAAGGGGCATGGCTTAAAACTACGTTACATTAGCAAGGCGTTAACAATTGCCTCGTGTTGTAACTAGCCTCCAATGTGATATACTGATTCACGAGTTCATGTTAAGAACAACGATGTAATAAACATTTCTGTTTTTGTCCCATTTCAATCGGACATCTTTTACTGCAGTGCAATAAACCTAAAATTTAAAACTTCCTCTCTGCGTTTAAAAAACATCCTCTAATAAAACCGTAAAAGATGTCCTTCTTTCCTTCATAATATGTTATATCGATATATATCGATTAGGATTTTTTACCTATCAGATTAACAAATTTAAGTCAATTCAACCATAAATAGATACGCTATAATTTCATAGTTCCCATCACACTTTATCCAGGCTTTGGACTGGCAAAACAATTATAAATTTGGCGTGTTTAAAATCAGCTGCGGTTAAGCTTTTGACCTAACCTGACCAAACCTAACCTAACCTAATCTACCTGCATAAAAATTTGAGAAAGATTGCCGTAATGGTTCTCTTAGAATAAAAGTTTAATTTTAATCAGT
>JAGFPH010000451.1:185370-205068 GCA_018207615.1 Philaenus spumarius
CGTCGTACATTTTGATATTGAGACGTATATTTTGATATTGAGACGTACATGTTGATATTGAGACGTACTTTTTGATATTGAGACATGTATTTGATATTATCACGTGTGTATTGATATTACGTCGTACATTTTAATATTGAGACGTATATTTTGATATTGAGACGTATATTTTGATATTGAGTCGTACATTTTGATATTGAGACGTACATTTTGATATTGATACATATATTTTGATATTGAGACGTATATTTTGATATGGCGACGTGTAAATTGATATTGCGTCGTACATTTTTATATTGCGAATTCTTTTTTGATATTGCGTAGAGTACTTTAATATTGCTAATTGTATTTTGATATTGCTTCGTGTGTATTGCTATTGCGTCGTGCATTGATATTGAGACGTATATTTTGATATTGCGCATTGTATTTTTATATTGCGAATTGTATTTTGATATTGAGAATTGTATTTTGATATTGCAAATTGTATTTTTATATTGCGAATTGTATTTTGATTTGCGTCATACATTTTGATATTGCTAATTGTATTTTGATATTGTGAATTGTATTTTTATATTGCGAATTTTATTTTGATATTGCGTAGAGTACTTTGATATTGCGAATTGTATTTTGATATTGCGAATTGTATTGTGATATTGCGAATTGTATTTTGATATTGTGATTTGTAATTTGATATTGCGAATTTTATTTTGATATTGCTTAGAGTACTTTGATATTGCGAATTGTATTTTGACATTGCTAATTGTATTTTGATATTGCGAATTGTATTTCGATATTGCGTAGATTACTTTAATATTGCGTCGTACATCTCGATATTGCGAATTGGATTTTAATATTTTTCTAATTATATTTTGATTTTGCGAATTGTATTGTGATATTGGGTAGAGTATTTTGATATTGCGTACAAAATCCATCTTTACCTCATTAAGTTTAAATGTTACAAAACTTGAATGTCAAGAAACCAATTTAAGTAGATAACCTCGAAAGTGTTCCTACAAGTTTGTTCTCGTAGTCGTACAAATAATATGACTGGTAATGGAGTATTGGAGATTTAGCATACAATTGTACACTAAAACAATAGACAATAGGTAAATAATTATTGATTTGACAAGACAATGTACTTGTATATAACGCATGGGTGTTAAGCTGTCGAAAACTATGGACATTGGTCATTTCTCTTGAAGGTGTTTGGAGGTGCTTTACCGTGTTCGGGTTTTGTATAGAGCTACACGGCCCGAAACTGAGTATGGACATTATTATGTAAAAACAATGACTGCTGAAAAAGATTCTTGAAATGGTTTTAAATGTGCAATAGAAGTAGATAGAAGTACTTATTATTGACTAGGGGAGCCCCTGCGTGCTCCGTACGCCAACCCCGAGGCCCTTATCCACATATGTTATGTTTTATTTATAATAAAGGCGTAGCATTAATAATAACCTTAAAGCTAAGGTGGTAATAATGTTAAATGTCCAAATCGAACTATTTCGTATATTTTATAACAGCAGTTATAATAAAGGTTCAAAGAACCTGAAAGGCTCAGATCTATAGTTTAATAAAAATCTAACCTAAAAGTTAGAATTACAAATAATTGTTTTAAAGTTTTAAACAAGCTGATAACAGACATATTAGAGCAGCTGTATCAATAATAAACATATTTATTTATTACTGAAGGAACGCCCGCGTGCTCCACACGCCAACATCGTTGTTACCTTCCATACACATAATCATGTTATGTTTTCTTTATAATAAAGGTGTAGGATTAATAATAACCCCAAAGCTAAGACGGTAAATAATGCTAAATATTCAAATCAAATTGTTTCTTATATTTTATAACAGCAGTTATAATAAAGCTTAAAAGAACCAGCAAGGCTCAGATCTACAATTTAATAAAAACTTAACCTAAAAGTTAGAAATACAAATAATTGCTCGCAAATTTTGAAATCATCTGTTAATGGAAATATTGGAGCAAACAGCTGTTTGTCTGTTATTTTATTAAATTGGTTGTTATGGTAATAAATGTAATACGTGTTTTGGTTCATCAGTCTAGACCTAACCTAAGATTTTCCCGACTAAATTTACAAGTATTAAAATAAAATATATTTTTATCAAAATAAATTGTTACTCAGGGATAGTGCAGCTTTTTATTAGTAAAACTATTTTTTCAATCGGTTCAGTAGTTCCAGAGATTACCCTCTACATACAAACAAACAAATTTTAGCTCTTTATAATATTAGAATAGATGTCGTTAAATTGCCTAGCATTTACACAGTATAGTTCTTGTACTAGAAGTTGTAGTACAGTTACGTCTGCTAAACATCCTTGGTAGCGAAGTGAAGGTAGTGAAATAGGTCAAAAGTAGTGCACTTAGATAGAGGTTGCATAATAATCGTGCGCTCTTTACACGCTAATACGCCATTATCAGAGAAGCTGTTGGTAAAAATACCGTCGTGGTTTTGTAATTATTTTATGTGTCTCTGTTCTCCACTCAATAAATGATTCACAAATATTACACTACATTATAGTTCATTTACGATCGTCAATCCTATGAGAAATTAGTTAAGCGTGTATTTTGAAACTGAATAATAATACGGACACGCAGCTGAACCGTTGACGTTAGTTGAGCGATTTCCAAAATTAAATGTGTCTGTTTTAATGTTTCAACCGACTATTCGGGAAATTTATCTATTCTCGAAGCCGCTGAACGGCTGCCTCTGTGTACGAAATATATTAGTAGAATTTGTTTGCACCTAAGCCTCCAGCTTCGGCTCTCGGGCTCCATCGACCTTGCGGCCTCGATTTATGGGCTGCTTCGCTTCGCTCGCAGCGTACAAATACGGCCGTCGGCCTCGAATCAGAAGATGCCCCACGTGGGTTTAAACTAAGTACTTAACGTTTTGATCGATTTTGGGGCGATCTAGCTATATGGCTGCATGAAAAAACAAAATGTGTAGAATATTATCCTACATTATTTTATTTAGAGAAAACCTTAAAAAGTTTTATTCTAGTAACTAGGGCCCCCTACTCGCTCTGCTCACCAACCCCCACCCCACCTCTGGGCCCCGTTCAACTTTATTTTTTCGACTTCATGAATTGGTGCGCCTGAAAGTTATGCAATACGTCTTCGCTACTTAATACACGGCGCCTGGAAGTTATGCAATTGTCACCGCTACGCAATACACGTATTTAATAATATATTCTTATTACTTTATAATTTCTAAAAATTCCTAAAAGACAAAACTTTATTTTAAAGTGCTTGATTTAACAAATTGCTTAAACATCGATTTCGTAAATTTTAAAGTCAGGTTAAGTCGACTCTTGCATCTTAAAAATTTTGTAAAAAATAAAATTTACGAAATCTATTTGGAAGCAATTTTTTAGGCGAAGCACTTTGAAATAAATATTTTTTGTCTCTCGAAATTATTTCTAAAAACTCTTAATTTTCGAGATATCAGCAACTTTATGTCGATTTATTTCAACGCGTTTAGGGCCGCCATTTTGTTTTGGGTGGTCCGATTTTTACTTTCTTCACGTCATTTTCCTAGTCTTAAATAGACCTTTAAAATGAGGTATCACATGAACATACTTCATATTTAAAAATTTTGAGTTGCTCCCAAAATCCCCATTCGGGGACACTCAAAATTTCCGATTGCTTCAAAAGATACATTGGGTTAAGTTAGTATCGTTCCCCAAAAGATATTTGTTTGATTTAAACAACACAAAAGTTCGAGGGGGGGGGTGACTTTATAACCACCCTGTATAATTTTTAATGATAACCCAAAACGTGTTCTGGGTACCATGATCGGTGCTCATTTACTACTACCGACCTTAGGTCTCACCGTAAGGGTCACCGCAACAGCTCAATATTTAATTTGGAAATTCGCTAATAACGTTGAGGCACATTACAACTATACATTCTGAAATGAAGTTTACATCACATCCCACCTACGTTTCAATATTATCGAAAATCATACAATTTTGGGGTAGGCTTAAATGATAACGATGCAAATTAAAATTTTATTTTACACCAACTGATATTTTTACTGTTGCAGAATGTTCTCATGAAACCGGACTTGAAATACGCGTTTTACGGCTAACAGTAGGTTATACCTAATATATTTTACCAAGTAGATCAGTATATCTTGACCACAAGAACAGCGGAATGTTTTAATACCAACAGCAGACTGTGGGTCACCTTGAGATGACCATTAAGTATTTAAATCGATAAATACTGTCGGAACGATTACAAGAAAATTGTATCTCGTTTGAATGATCAAGAGCACCAGTTCGTCCTTCTGCCTCTCCTGTCCTTTGTCGCGCAGAGTCCTTGTGTTCGGCAAATTTCAGCTCTTCTTCAAGGTTTCTCTCTTTGTTTGTGTCCCCGCACAATGCAGTATAATCTAACGCTGATTGAAGTTTGTATTTTCGGTAAATACGTTTTGCCGAAAGGGTCTTTTGTTTGGCGGAAATAACCGAAGTGGTTCGATTCGGCAGAATCCTTACACTCTTTATACGATGTCCTTCGAATTTGCCAAGGAATCCATTCTTCTTAAGTATATTGTCTGGGCTGACTTCAATTCCATTAAATTAAATAACAAAGGCATTGAATCACACTTGAGGTGAATATCTTATTAATGAAAAAAAAATACGCAATTAACTTTAATCTTGCTTATACAATAATTCAGCATAGCCTTAAACGTGTGGTGACCGTATCAACCGGGCCTGTTTTCGTGCGTTTATTTTTAAATGAAAGGAATTTTTGTCATTATTAAAATAAACGGTACAAGGAACTGGCAGATACTTTCTCACAAACATATTTAAATTATTAAACAGATTCACTGTGACCTCATAATTGTAGGTAGGTTAGGAGAGGTGATTTATTAAAGTAGGAGATTAACTAATAAATATTATTATTATTATTATTATTATCTAGATAGAAAACTATTCGATAGATTTCGAACAAATTTGCACCAAACACGTCAATTAGATGCACGAAAAAAGGTTTTGAAAAATTTTGAAAAACAACCACCTATATGGCCAAAAATCCCCCAAAATCAGTTATTATTATTATTGATAGCTAAATAAGAATGTTTAGAAAGATGAGGTTTTTTGCATATGGTAGGGTACATTAAAGGCTACAAATAAGCCAAATATTATTAAAATCGTTAGAGCCGTTTTTTTGTAAAAAGATAATAACTGATTTTTTGGGGGGTTTTTTTGCCAAAAAGAGGGTTGTTATTTTTTAAAAAAATTTACCGTTTTTCGTGCATCTATACATGGTTTACTTGACATATCTAGTGCAAATTTGTTTAAAATCGATCGAATAGTTTCGCTCTAGCTTTGTAAAATTTTGAAAAACATCCCCCTTGTTGGCCAAAAAAAAAACCAAAAAATATGTTATTATTATTATTAGCTAAACGAGAATTTTTAGAAAGATGCGGTATTTTTTATATGGTAGGGTGCATTAAGGGCTACAAATAAGATCAATTTTATCAAAATCGTTTTAGCCTTTTTTTTATAAAAAAGTAATAACTAAGTTTTCGGGCATTTTTTTCTCTAAAAAAGGGGGTTGTTTTTCAAAATTTCTCAAACCCTTTTTTCGTGAATCTATACCGGCCTAATTGACATGTTTGGTGCAAATTTTTTCGAAATCGAGCGAATAGTTTTCTCTCTAGCTTTGTATACACTTACATACAGATAGACATACAAACGGACATACAGTCAGACATTTTGTAAAACCCCTTTTTTGGACTCAGGGGTCCCAAAACGGATATTTCCACAAAAATCTGAACATCGATTTTTTTTGCGATCACTATACTATAGTATAGTGAGAAAGTAAAATTATGAAATGTCATTTTTATTTCATCGGTTTATTTATAAGGGCACTTTTTGTTGTTGTTTTAGGTTAAATTAATTTTAGGTTGTTAATTTTGGTGAGAACTGTCGGGCATATTTTTGTTTGTTTTAAATGAAAGAAAATGTTGTCGTTATTATTAAAAAATTATGAAATGTCATTTTTATTTCCTCGGGTTATTTACAGAAGCACTTTTCGGGATTTTATGGTTTTATATTAAAACCCTATTGATTCATATTTCTGAAGATCTACCGGGCCTATTTTCGTGCGGTTTGAATCAAATGAAAGGAAATTTTGTCATTATAATTAAAACATTATGAAATTTAATTTTTATATTATGAGTTATTCTTTATAAGGGCACTTTTTGGGGTTTTTGTGTTTAGGTTAAAAGCATAATATTGATACCTATTTCTTTATATCTATGGGACCGATTTTCGTGAGGTTTGTTTTAAATGAAACACCATTTTGAAATTTTAATAAAACAATTTTGGAATGTAATTTGTATCTCATCTTTACATAGAGTACTTTTTGGGGGTTTTCGGTTCAATGCTACAACCCTGTTGATTCTTATTTCTGGAGGCTCTTTTTGCCATAAGACGACCGCGGGAGGTTTTTTTATACTTCAATAAGTGTTGTGGATTCATTAGCACATTACATACATTTGTAGGTGTAACTGCAGAGACGACATCGTTAACAAAAGGTAAGCTATACATTGCTTATTCAAGACAAACATAGCAATCAACCACGCCTATATATAACACAAATGAATAAACATTTACAAAACTAAATAATTAAATTAGAAATAAATTGTGATAAACACTTGGAAAAAAACATCGGCTCCTCCCTTCCAGTAATTAATTTCGAAACACCTCCGACTTAATAAAATAACGTACATTAACTGTCTGTTTAATGAACTATCGTATCGAAATGTAATGGCGAAATCGAGATGTAGATTTGTTTCATCTATGTTTTCCATTTCACAACGATTTCTTTAATTTCATGCCGTTTAATTACATTTAATTACTATTCCGCACGAATTGATAATTCAGGTAGCTGGTTTTATTTGTAAACTTCATTTATACTATATCGGTTTAGCGTCCATTTCACGCATTACTTTACATCTGTAATATAAATTTTTGGAACGAAGTTCTTTAACACGGATTGCGGTAGGAGTTCAGAAAATTAATAGAGAATGTAATGCGTAACGAAAAATAGTGTTATTAATTGGTTGCTATGGCAATGACAAATATAAAATACGAGTAACGAAAAGGCGTTACCAAATTGGTTGCCTATGGCAATGAATGTAAATACATTCAAGAAACATTTCTTTTGGTTCACTAATTTAAATTAAGAGACTATCTTTCCGTCCGGCGTAGTTCCGATATTATTGTCAAGCGCTGAAATACATTCAATAATACATAAAATATTGATTGATAAGTCTAGGCCCAACCTAAAATTATTGTGTGTATATTTAATTTATTTTACCTGCCAACGGCAACATATATACAATAATTTAAGGTCAGGCCTAGACTGATGAACCAACATTTTATGTTTATTGTATGTATTTACAATGAATGGACATTTAACTGTGTTCACCATCTTAGCTTTGATGTTATAATTAATTATACACCTTTATTATAATAACTTTAAACGTATGGAAACGGTAAATATTTATATAAAAAACAATCTAATAATAAACGGCAATTGAAAGATTAAAATTATGCCTGTATGTTGCCGTTAAGGCTGGTAAAAGAATTGAAGAAAAGGCGTGATGAACTTTCCTGACGGGGGTCCCACGACCGCACCCATTTACTTTTTTTTATTTTTTATTACTTGGAAAATACTGTAAACGATGTGAACCAATAGTTTCTTCAATTTGTTGTGATAATATATTTAAGTCAAACGGCGATTCTTACCTAACATAAAGGAAATCAGGCACCTCGTAGACATTTTTTGGCGAGACGTTGTTTCTATTCTATTCAATTCACATAGTGGCTGAAAAACATAATTATATTAAGGTCATATATATATGTAATTTGTATCAAATTCAAAAGTGTTATTAATAAAGGCAAAATAGTAGTTGAAATATTAATAATATTTGTTTGACTAGTTCTTATAAACTAAACAATACAAATATAATTAACAACTAGTTTTAACAATACGGTTTTAACCCTTTGAGGACCAAAAAGTGATAAAATTTGAAAAAACTATATAGTTCTTTATTTTTATGATTACTAAGGTTGTTTAGTAAAAAAACATTTTACTGCTTTTCTTTAGTAAATATATATATACACATATAAAACATATACCTTAGTAAAATTATGTAAAACAGCCCCAGCAGGAGACCAGATAGTCATATCCCGTCAGCTTGGAAGCGAGCCAACCACCGTTTGATTTACTTAAGCCCTCCTACCCTCAAACCACAGATATTATTAGATATCTGGTCTCCCTAGCCTAGATTCGAACCCAGCATCTTCTGATCAGGAAGACGCAACGTTATCCACTAGGCCTAAGGCTTCATTAAAGAAAACTGACAAATTAACAAAACTTCAGTTACTTTACTATCGGTATAAATATTACGTGTAAAGTAAAATATAGTTTATCAGCACCATCTAGGAGAGGTTATAGGAAGTTTGATTGGTTGCTATCAAGTTTGAATCTGTATAGCCTAATTTTTATTCGTGAGAGGTTTATAATAATAACTTAGATCAGTTCTTATTAAGTTAAGTAATTAATTTAAAGCAATATGCTACCCTTTTAATAAAAAATACTGACAAATGAAAGACTAGAACATGTTTTAAGAAATTGGGGAAATCACACCATATAAATTGCTAATTGAATGCAACCACTAGCCAAGCAAGTCCTGCTTTCCGGTGGCATTTGTTGAAACTAGGTGTAGACCTGATGTTTTACAGCACTGCAATGGTACTCTAAAGTACCTCCAGACCTCGACTTGTAGATAAAGCCACTGTTACCTTTTATAAAGACCTTTTAATTGGGTGGTACTTAAAAGTACCGTCGGTCCTCAAAGGGCTAACACAACTTAAAAAAAGAGAAAGCATAATGTCCATTTCATCGGTGCGTGTCATGACTAAATTAAGGCATTCGAATACCCACGCAAAAAGTGCCGAACGGGCCATAGGAAGTTTACACTTCAAAAAAATTACTATAGCAAACTATAAACTAACTTGATTTCAGTTTAATGGTACACTGTAGTTCGCATTCAGAAATATGTGATGTAATCTGAAAGTGGATTAGTTATCCCTTGGTCCCGCGTGATTCACAGTTAGTTATCCTTAGATTAGAGATGTCGTATGCTATGCAATGCAAGGGTTGCGGTCGGGTCAGGACGGATTACTCAATCAGCGTATCGCGAAGGCATCACCTCCAGCTCAAGTACTTGACATTTGCACGACCTTGATGTGACCCTCTCCCTTCCTCTTAAACCGTTATCATTAACCTTTCCGTTTTCACAGACCGACTTACCGCAAACATCTTCTTGTCGAGACAAATAACGATGAGTCGACTTTCCCAGTCTGTATTGGGTGACGAAGTGATTTTTATTCACAAGGATTATCCGTGAACTACGTTATTTCCTGGCGAACAAACATTCCAAGATGATGTCGTAGAGTCGTGTGCCTTGTTGGTGATGATGCTTCGGACGGATCATCCCCGCCTCTCCGAAGGTTGGGCACTGAAAACATTATGAGTGCACCCCTAGATTCGATACATTTAGAAAACTTTGAGTTACTCATTCAGTCTAAAACAAATTGCTCTAAATCTTTAAAAAACCAATAACTCTATTTCAAGTTATTAGCGAATTTCCATTGGTGGGCTATTGCAGTGACTGGTACGGTGAGACCTACGGTCGGGAGTGGTCAATTAGCACCGATCATGGTCCCCAGAACACTTTTCGGGGTGTCGCTAAAAATTATATATTGTAAAATTGTTGGGGTGTCGCCAAATTGGTAAAAACGTTGGTTTTCTATGACGAATTCGTTAGGCAAAAATCCAACGACTAACCGGAAGCTTCGTTTTGACCGGTAGTAATTTTTTTTTTTAATTTCTTTACTATCTTTACTAGAATGAACATATTTTGGGGGTTTATGCAAAAGAGTAAATATTTTGCACATTATTTTGATTTTTTTACACGATCTTTTAGCTCGTCTGCTGCCCACAAAATCTGTCAAAACGTAAACTGCCATAAACGTACAATAAAAACGTTGTGTGTAATCTGCGAGCTAAGCGAAGCAGCCCATAATACGATGCTGCAAGGTCGTTTTTTCATACTCGCAAATTGAGCGTTTCCTCTGCGAGCGGAACGATGCAGCGCTTGATCCGGGACTGGAGGCTGAGGTTCACGCAGACAGCTGATGGTCGTGAGTAGACCAATTTCGGAAATAGTTAATTGAAACCCTAAAAAATATAAACTTAATTTTGGTAATTCGCTCAACTCACATCAGCAGTTCAGCTGTGTGACCGAATTTTATTCTTTTTACTTTATCGGAATACACAAATGAATTTTTTTTATTTGTTCCTAGTCCAAGATCAAAATGATACCGTTGTTGGACAGGTTTCATCGGAATCTAAAATTAAACAGATCTCTTCCAATATTTTTACATTACTAATTCTTGTTTTTCCCCTAGTGAAACTCTCCCCCCAACCACTATTGAACTTTTAGTTCACGCAGTTGAACCGCAGACGTGTGTTGACCGAATTAAGAAGATTGAGTTTATATATTTTAGAATTTCAAACCGACCATTTGGGAAATTGTTCTAATCACGAAGGCACTGAACAGCTGCCTCCGCGAACGAAACAGCTGAGGCTCACGTGTAGCTTCGTCCCGCTCGCAGCGGAAACACTCGCTTGCACCTCGACCTTGCGCCCTCGAATTATTGACTACTTCGCTTCGCTCGCAGCAAACATAGTAGTATTTTTATGGTATTTTATGTTTTGATCGATTTTGGGGGAACCAGACGGGCTATAATACCATGTAAATAAAGAAAATGTGCAGAATAATATCCAACATACATGTTTTTAAGTACACCCCCAAAAACGTTTCATCCTAGTATGGAAAATGTCAAAAAAGTTTCTTCCTGTAAAAATCGTGCTTCCGGTTGTTGGATGTTTTTTGGCTAACGAACTCGTCCCACTTAGACAACCAACCTGCGGTACCAAATTTGGACAGAATCGGAATTAAAACGCGGCTGTTATAGTGCGAACACATACGAAGGGCTGAGAAGCCAATGGGTACAAGTGACGTTTTTTGAATAACGGAGTTGAGTGCAGAAACCGGCTCTTCAACACTTTAAAATGTTTGTGGCTAAGGAATATAACTGCAAGACTATCGTGTCCTGAGATCTAGTGGTGAAAAAAACAACTTCCTACGAGATCTGTTTAGCTTAGAAGCCAAGGGTTACATGTGATGCAAGTCACTTTCCTTTACGCAGGTAATTTACATGTAACCTATGTTTTATTATATATAACTTCTGATTCCTGTTAGCAGCCAAAGGGTACAAGCGACAACGTTTATCAAATATTGGCTGATAACAAAGACTAAGAGGATGAAAATACGTATTAATCTTTGTTATTATGTTAGTCTAGTAATTAAAAATTCGGCTAAAAATATACTAGTTTTAACGATCACGGTTTTACTTGGATTTTATTATAACAGTTTAACTTTAAACCGAGTTTTCTCAAAACCTACCTTGCTACACTTATACCCCTTGGCTTCTCAGCCTTTCATATTTTATTATATAACACTTTTAACGACACCCCAAAACGTGTTCCGGGGACCACGATCGGTGCTAATAAAAGTGATTTCTAAAAACATACGATTTCTTTCCACAACTCGTTTCACGCTCCTTCATTGTGGCCTACCAACTTTCGCCATATTGTTTCGTTTTACAGCGTTTAATATGATTTTCCGCTTTCGATTCATTTAGTAGTAAATGTTGTTGTAACAATGGCGCCGTTCAGCAGAAATGGCTACGGACAATGAACCATCCGAAGAACATCTTAATTTAAGCACTTTCACAACTACTTGACCTTAGAGATGCGATCTACCGGAAGAAACAAACACTAAATCAGCATGACTGTTGCACATTGTACTTTAGGCAAGGTCATCGCATTAGAGGGTTTCCATTATATTTACTGTATTTAGTAAATGCCCTTTAACGACTGAACACGGGCTTAGAACAACAACGTAATTAGCTTGGATTGACACTTGCGCTGATGATTCATTTAAAAAGGGCTCTGCTATCATACTTGTATTAGGCTATAATTATTAGCGAATTTCCATAGGAAAAATTAGCTATTGCAGTGGCCCTTATGGTAAGACCCAAGGTCGGGAGTAGCAAATGAGCACCAATCATGGTCCCCAGAACACTTTTTGGGGTGTCATTAAAATCATATATATGTATATATGTGTTCGCAATCTAGCGGTCGCATTTTCAGTCCGATTTGGTTCAAATTTGGTACACATGTTGGTTGTCTAGTCGCTCGGACGAGTTCGTTAGCCAAAAAAATCCAACAATCGGAAGCACGTTTTTTTGACCGGAAGTAAAAATTTTTGAGATTTTTCCTACGAGAATGAATTTGTTTATGAGTTTTTTCTAAATATAAATGTAGGATGATATTCTGCACATTTTGCTTTTTTTTACGCGATCTTATAGATCGCTTGGTTCCCCCAAAATCGATCAACACGTAAAGTACCTGGTTCAAAGCCATGTGGCGAATTCTACCGTGGGGTTGGCGTGCGAAGCACGCAATGCATTGTGTATTGAAGATACTCCCAATACGGCGGTTGGCGTGCGAAGCACGCAATGTTTTTTGTGTTGAAGATACTCCCATATTTGGAATAGCGTGCGAAGCACGCAATGCTTTGTTTATTGAAGATACTCCCAATATGCGGAATGGCGTGCGAAGCATTTTGCAGCTATTCAGCACCGTCGTGAATAGCTCTATTTCCCAAATTGTTGGTTGTGACCTTAAAAGATAGGCCCATAAACTTAATTTTGCAAATTTGCTCAACTCACGTCAGCGGTTCAGCTGCGTGGTCGAATTATATTATTCTTAAACTTATATTATATTAATAGATGTTTACGTTAATCCCCGTTCACACGCTACGATAAATTGCTACAATTTATCGTAACAATCGATTTGACTCAATTTGCAATGGCCGTTTACCGGACAGGTTGGAACGATATAATTTCAATCTTTCAATTACCGTTTACTATTAGTTCGTTTTTAATACAAGTATTTACTGTTTCCATAAATCTAATGTTATTATAATAAAGGTGTAGAACCAACTCCTATAAAAGCGAGTGTACGTACGTACATAAGTAATAATATAATGTAATATAACAGCTGATTTCACCCATCGTCTGTAAAACTAAAACAAAACCTAGCGTAGATTATATTTTGGGGTTATGTTTACAACTACAATCGATATAAGTCTTGTGATGTCGATTTTCTTAAAATATGAGTTAAAGAACTAATATAGGCAGTAATCCGTTATACGATTTGCTTTGAGGTTATAAAATTAATTTAAATACAACGTTTTACTATCAATATAAATATAAATATTAATTTATACAAGTTTAATAAACGGTACCAGATAACTGCCACATACTATCTCCCAGTTGAAACTTTATACCTTCCCAAGAGTAGCATGGGAGGTGGTTATTTAGAATTGCAAAAGTAGGAAAATGTTACCATGGAAAATATTAGATGCATGTAACACACATCCATATTATGTTATTATCTAAACTATTCCATCGATTTCGAACATATTTGCACAAAAAATTCAATTAGGCCTGTATAGATGCACGAAAAAAGGTTTTGAACCCCTTTTCGGCCAAAACCCTAAAAATCAGTTATTATTATTAATTAAACGAGAATTTTTAGAAAGATGCAGTTTTTTGCGTATGTTAGGGTACATTAAGGGCTACAAATAAGCCAAATATTATCAAAATCGTAAAGCCGTTTTTGAGAAATTTTGATTTTTCTCGTTTTTGGCCATTTTTGGGGTGTAAAACCCCTTAAAAATCAAAAATTTGAAAAAATTAAAAAAATGCCTGGAGATATTCCAGAACTACACCTACATACGAAATTTCATCAAAATCGGACCGTTGGTATGGTCTCCAGCTCTGTACACATCCTAACAGATACAGGGACAGACGTCACCAAAAAAACACTTTTTTGGGTTCAGGGAGCTCGAAAACAAATAATTCCACTTAAAATATTTTTGGTTTCAGGGAGCACCAACACAGATAATTCCACTAAACATTTTTTGGGGTTCAGGGAGCACCAAAACAGATAATTCCACTAAAAATTCAAATTCGAAAATTTCGATGAAAACAATACTTTCTCCATATACTACGTATAGGGTGGAAAAAGTAAAAAATGAGAACCTATTCGTTTAACTTCGGAAACATTCCTGCATCTTCTTATAACATATTCGAGGATTAATTCTTATATTCGATTATTAACTTCTTCATTATAATATTACTTACTTCTAAATAATTTGATCTATCAATATGAAGTTAGAAAGCAATTAAAAGATAATATTTTTATCTATTTTGGACAATATAATAATGAATATAAATACAAAATTTTAATAAGTAGGCCTACAGTTATATAATCCTTATAAACTGTATTGTACACATTTACCGAGTAAAAATCCCCGTCAGCATTTAAAATTTGTAGGCCTAGGTAAAATCCGTTGTTGTTAAATTGTATTTTGTTTTGTTATTATTTATTTCCGATTTGTATCTAATTAATCTGCCTGTGATTTTTCACGGGGCCTTACTAGTTAATTATACCAAAGCTAAGATAGTAAACACAGTTAAATGTCCATTCATTGTAAATACATTCAATAAACATAAAATGTTGTTTCATCAGTCTAGGCCTAACCTAAAAAAGAAAAGGTGTGATCAACTTCGTTTCCGACGGGGGTCCCACGACCGCACACATGTTTTATTTCGTCGTACAATTTTTTGAAACAGCTTTAGCTACAGTACAGCAGCCTTTTTCGTGAAGTAAAATCGTGATTTCATATCGAAATTATTTGCAGCTAGCCGTCAAACAAAGCCTGCCAAATATGTATCTAATTAAATCGATTGTACACCCGATTCGGTCGACTTCGTGACTACCGAACCTACGTCGAGTGTGAACTGAATCGATTGTTTCGTTGTAACCGTAATCAACAAATCTTTCTGAAATCCAAGGTCGTCGTTAGCTATAACTTTGCGACCTTCGAAGCCGATCAAGCAAAAATGCCCGCGACACGGAAGCTTATAGGCCACTGAGGGACTCGAAACACGATTGCCTCCATTAGACCTTGCTGGGCCCGCCCTGTAATTGGCAATTTTTATTGAATTCCTACTCCTTGTACTTTTTTGAAGTAAAACATTATTTAGGCGAACCGACCGAGCACTTTTTAAATGAGGTAAAATATAAAAACTCGCGATGCGCACTTATAGTGAGACGCTATGCGTTTTCGATTTTTTCGATGATTTCTTCTTCTTCTTTGTTTCACACACGTAACGTAAAAGAAGATGACATCGACGAAATAAAATAGGCAGTGGTAAATTCAAAGGATTCAACTGAATAACTGTATGGATTTATTCAGGTCACTATACCGATAAATGGACATTGTGCTTCATCATTTTGTAAGTTTTTTTCTGAAATGGACATTGCACTTCCTAATTTTGTAAGATGTGTTAAATTAGTGTACTTGGTGGTACTGTACCTCTAAAGTGGACGTAGTGCTTTCTCATTTTTTTAAATGTCTAAATTTGCTAACTTGGTTAATATGGTAATGAATGAAAATGCATTAAAGAAACGTGTGTTGGTTCTATAGGCCTAAGGCTGGGGACACACGGTCCCGGCAAAACGCACTTCCACCCTTAGAACACTGCCTATAATATTATTCAGTTCAGGACTTTACACTTAATAGGAACATAAAAACTTGTGTTTTTAAAACAAGAATTTGAAATTGATATATATTTTTATACAGTTCTATTTAGAACTAAATTACAAAACTTTTGTACATTTAAAAAAATTACAAAAAATGTTCACTAATTTTTATGTAGGCCTAAAGTTTAACTTTTTTCTTTCGTTACTTGAACAATGTTTGTTTCTTGAGCTAATAACTTTGTAATATAATTAATAATTTTTTTACTGGCACATATGAATTCTTTGAACCCTTCCCTACAAAAAAGCTATGGAACACTTTTGGATTGGTTTATAATTACTGTATTTGGCGAATTTTTGAAAATGTACTTGCAACACGCACCGAAATGGCTTGGCATATCAAAAAATTAACATCGACATTGTAGGGTTAAAAATCTATTTTTCATTTTTAGTTTATATTTTTGAAAATTATTATTAATTATATGATTCAAAATCACTATGCATTGCAATACTTAACCTAAGCCATTGTAGACTATGCGCAATCTCGCTTTTAGGTTGGGTGGAAACTTAGTTGATAGCAGTAGAGTTACTGGCCTGTTTATTTAAATGTTATAGTAGTGCTATCAATGTTTTATATTGTAATATTATTATTTATATTTGCCTTAGCAATCCTTTTAGAAGTCTTTATATCGTTTACAGCTGTTTCACCTTTTCATTTTCAGGCATCGTCAGAACGAATACACAAAAAACACTTCCCACAATTACACTTATAAACAGAAATTAATTTGGTATTTAACACATAAATAAATAAAAACACAAAACGACACTTGGTAAAACAATTAAAACACTTGATAAATTTATTTAAATCACAGTATGCGACTGTCATCAAGTCTATCATATCACACTTTATGTCTATCTATTTTGTGTTTTTTTTTGTTCTTTTTTTATTTATTTTTGTGTTGAATATCATATTATTAATCTCTGTTTATAAGTGTAATTGTGAGAAGTGTTTTTTGTGTATTCGTTCTGAAGATGCCTGAAGGCAACTATAAATAATAATATTATATATAATAGCAATGGTATATGGCTATAATTACAATAATGAATTTTATATTGTATTTATACATATATTGTTTGTACATATATCAAATTTCACCTAAATCGAATATATGTTTTTAGAGAAAATAGATTTTTACTAACGATATGTTCAGTATAATTTTAAATTGCCAATATATTTATAATCTCAGTCAATTTATATTTTTTTAACAATCATTATCACAATCACTGTCACTAGGAATGTCTATAAACATGTACATGAATGTGGTGGGTTTCCATGTACATTTTCTATTAGTTTGTCCATATCAAACATTTTGGTGTTGACGAAACACAACAAGAAGCAATGCAACGCATCCCGAATAACCGGACTGTCTGAACACAAACTATGAAATGCACGTGTTTTGTTATCTCCTTGCCGTTTCTCGGGATCCTGCAGTGCGGCAACACCATCCGTTGGAAATCGGGATGTCCGTTTTCGACGGACTGTTTGAACGCGCCAATTTAAAACCTTGTGCCGTCTTCATCCCGATTTTCGGGATCCCGAGAAACCGGACCGTGTGGCCCCAGCCTAACCTAATGTATGGGTTTAGTCACGTTACGCTACTGCTGAAATGGACATACTGCTTCCTCATTTTGCATGTTGTGTTAAAATAGTTTACTTGTTAATACCTCTAAAATGGACTTCGCATTTCCTAATTTTGTAAGTAGTGTTAAATTAGTGTACTTGGTGGTATTTCTAAAGTGGACGTAGTGCTTTCTCATTTTTTTATGTCTAAATTTGCTAAATTTGCACGGTAATGAATGTAAATGCATTAAAGAAACGTGTGTTGGTTCTAACCTAAAATTATGTTGTTAAACTTTCATTACAAATTACCTGTTTAACTTTAATATTTATTATCAGATGGTAAAATTTTAATAAAGTTTTTTCAAGAAACGAAGATTTTCAAGTAACCTGTGTTGGTTCAGTACAGAAGTAAAAACTGTCAAGAATCTAAAAATCTTTAAAAAAATAAAAAATAACCTATATACAATCACCACATAAGAGCCATCAAATTCAAACATTTCAGAATTTTCTAAAAGTTACATTGTTACTGCAAAATCCAAACTAATCAATTTTTACCACGTGCTAACCAACAAATTGAGCATTGCGTAAGAAGTCAATTATGTTTTAAAAACTTGTTTGGTTACAAACACGGTATATTGTAACAAAGACAGAAAGAGTTGTAACCTTTGAACCTAACTCTGCTACCCAGTTACAAGTTTTATGGATCAAGGTCTCACATACCTATGTTAATATCCTGAATACCATTCGCACTGTTATTATCCGCATCAAGGTTATACGGTTAACTATAGAGTTAAATATAGTCTAACCTATTAAGACAGGATCTCGGAGCTTATTCACAGTCTGTTTAAATCTGCTATTGTTGTTGGATGAGTAATGCGGTTGGATGTTGTGCAAAAGTCGTCAGAACCTATAAACTTACTTCTCGAATAATGGGGGATGATTGGTTGGACAGTAAAACTGCCAAAGCGTAGTATTTCATATTGTTTACTTTGATCCTTACTCTAGTGTGCTTTGGCCATGCGGACTTATTTTTACTAAGGGTTTAAATCAATACTTCTTTGTTACAATGTGTTGAAATAGGAAAAATGAGTTATTGCAGTGGCCCTTATGGTAAGACCCAAGGTCGGGAGTAGCAAATGAGCACCGATCATGGTCCCCAGAACATGTTTTGGGGTGTCATTAAAAATCATAGAGACTACATATATGTATATATGTGTTCGCATTCTAGCGGCCGCATTTTAAGTCCGATTCGGTTCAAATTGGGTACACATGTTGGTTGTCTACGTCGCTCGGACGAGTTCGTTAGCCCAAAAAATCCAACAATCGGAAGCACGTTTTTTGACCGCAAGTAACTATTTTTTTAGCTTTTTTCTATGAGAATGAATTTGTTTTCGAGGGTTTTCTACAAATATAAATGCAGGATGTTATTCTGCACATTTTGTTTTTTTACGCAACCTTATAGCGCGCTCGGTGCCCTCAGAATCGGTCAAAACGTAATATACCGTAGAAGTACCCGGTTCAAAGCCATGCGGTGGATTCTACCATGGGGTTGGCGTGCGAAGCACGCAACGCATTGTGTATTGAAGATACTCCCAATGCGGGGGTTGGCGTACGAAGCACGCAATGTATTGTGTATTGAAGATACTCCCAATATGCGGAATGGCGGTTGAAGCATTCAGCACCGCCGTGAGTAGACCTATTTCACAAATTGTTTGTTGAAACCCTAAAACATAGGCATATAAACTTAATTTTGTAAATTTGCTCAACTCACGTCAGCGGTTCAGCTGCGTGGTCGAATTATTTTTACTAAAGGTTTAAATCAATACTTCTGTGTTACAATGTGTTGAAATACCTACTTTTAATTCTTTTTTACTTTCTCCCCCTATACCATAGTATATGGAGAAAGTATTGTATTCGTCAAAATTTTCGAGTTTGAGTTTTTGGTGGAAATATCCGTTTTGGGTCCCCCTGAACCTAAAAAAGTGGTTTTCGGAGTGATGTCTGTGTGTGTGTCTGTGTGTCTGTGTGTCTGTGTGTCTGTGTGTCTGTGTGGATGTTATCAGACCTAGAGCCTAAACCAGTCGTCCGATTTTGATGAAATTTGGTATGGAGGTATTAATCCACGGTATCTCCAGGCGTTTTTTTCATTTTTGTGATTTTTTTATTTTTAAGGGTAATTTTCCCATAAAAACCCTTAAAATAACGGAAAAATCAACTTTTCTCAAAAACGGCTCTAACGATTTTGATTAAAATTTTATAGTTTATTAGGGACCTAAAGTACTATAAACT